>CAMOHE010051368.1:25020-78650 GCA_946598075.1 Artocarpus hirsutus
AAGAAAAAGAAGAAGAAGGCAATAAAATTTAAAATTTGATTGTTTAAAAAGAACACACAATTTCATAAATGCTTTGTAATTAAATATTTTAAAAGTGTTATTTACTTACATTAAAAATTAAAATTTTACTATTTAGTATGATTTCTCAAAAAAGAATGTGGTAG
Organism: Artocarpus hirsutus; assembly: GCA_946598075.1. Taxonomy (NCBI): domain Eukaryota; kingdom Viridiplantae; phylum Streptophyta; class Magnoliopsida; order Rosales; family Moraceae; genus Artocarpus; species Artocarpus hirsutus. The sequence goes on from CAMOHE010051368.1 coordinate 25,185, forward strand.
AAAGACAAGTATTGGCCTATTAGAAGAGCTCTAACACATTGAAAATTGTCTATATCAAACTAAAGCTATTTGTGTCAAAAGATGGACCGCATCACTTTAGTCCCACTAAAAGCCAATGAATATTGAGCCCATAACTTAAAAATAGTCTTAAGACTCAAACTCGAGACCTCCTATCCATCAAACCGTTAGATTTCATCTTGCTACCACAACTAGGTGGTTGAAGAGCCTGTTTCTTCGAACTGTGACAACATTAAATAACTATCCAACTACAATCATCCATTGTTGCAAGGTTTTGTGCAAAATTCTCATATTCATTGATAAAAGTGAACCCTTTAGCATTATTTTTCTCTTTCCAAATTGCCCTTGCCTCCTTGGCTATTCAATTCAAACCCAACATTTTCTGCAACAATAGTAATTGATGGTGGGGTATGTAGCATGTGCTGGGTCATTCCAAGGACAAGAGATGTGCCCTTAACCAAGCCACCTAAAAGGCAAAAGCCACACTCTTGAGTCTGAGAGATGCTTCACTGTGACTAGGACAATGGCACATTGCCAATCACGCCCCCAAACAATTGGACCCACATCAAAAGACAGCTCAAGAAATTCACATGCGTTTCAGATGGTCTTTTGGATGTGTTTGGTCGCTACAGATGTTAATGTTACCCCGAGTGTACTGTGTTTCTAAAGGGTTGTCCATAAATTTCAGTTCTCTTTTTTGTAAAAGAAAAGGTTTAAATTTTTGCCCTTTTTTTTGCGTTGAAGTGTAACCAGAAAAAGAAGATACAAAAGAGAAGGTTGAAGATTTTTTTACGTTTATGGTCTTGGTAAATGGAAAGAGGACGTGTATACTAGATGAAACAAGAAGAAAAAAGACGCATCTTCAATTTTTTTTTATGCTAATTATATACAAGATTCAGGGGCTAAGTTGCGGGATTCTAGAATATAATGACCTTTAGATAAGCAACACCAGGAGATAATGTTGTGGTGAAAGTGACAAATTTAACTCGAATTAGTAGCCTACGAATGAGCAAAAGGCACATATACTTCAGAACCTAGGAATGATTCCAAATGAAATTTGAAGAATGCCAAAAGAAATTTGAGGTCTTGCTCGGCAACTTGGTGCGAAAACTCCAACTGCAACTACTACTCCTGATAAACAAAAAATATCTCCCAATAAAGTAAAAGAATGTCAAAATAAATAAATAAATAAAAGAAAATGAAGAATGCCATAAGATTTTTTTTTGTTTTTTATTTTTTGAAGAATGCCATGAGATAAAATATATGGTCAACAACTCAAACCTCAATTAACGGAATGTAGCTTTTGCACGCTATGATTTTCCAGAACAGAAGAATTGAATGCTGCTGCCGTTATTATTATTATTATTTCTTAAGTTTTGAGAAACAAGCCTTAGAATATGTCATGTCAACTAATTTTTTAAGTTTTAGAGATTAAAGATCTTTTTCAAACCGTCTCTCACTGAATTTTTAATCTGGAAAAGCTACTTTTGAAAAAGATATGTATTATAATTATGGTTTATTTTTGCTCAAGTTAAAGGGCTTACTGTTTTGGTCAACTAAAAGTTCACCCAATCAATCAAATTGGGTGAGGAGCCAAACTTATCTAGTCTTGACTCTTGAGCTGCCACGATTTGTGATTTTGAGTCCCCATGACCAGTCTATGAACACAAGACAGAAGACAAAATTGATTACCGCATGAAGAACCACCTGTTGTATTTTCAATTTTGAGCACAAACCAAATAAGTGATCCAATCAAGTTTGAGCACAAACCCAATTAGTGTTCCAATCAAGTTTGAGCACAAACCAAATTAGTGTTCCAACAAACCTCGGTATTACATAAGAACCTTGCAACATTAAACATGAACAGAAAGTGTTTTCATAGAAAATCGGGCAGAATCTGATGAAAGGGATCTCTTTTGGTGGTGTACATTTGATTTCTTTAAAGAATAGAATGGCCCAGGAACAACAAAAGATATTATAGCAGCTTTTTCTGGGAAGGAAAACATAAAATTCTTTGGACCACATAGGAATATATAACCGATCATGCATCTTGTATAATACAGAATTATACAACAAATTATCAGTAACAAAACAGGGAATTATATGCTCCAAAGTGGAGACCTCTGCAAAAGCATACAATACTCGAAAAGGGTAATGGCATTTCTTTGTTTTTCTAATTCTTTTTCAGCCATCTTGCTCCTTCTAATCAAGTTCTTGTTTGCCGACGATCAAAGGAAATTCATCGTAATGCTCGGAGAAACCATGTTTCTCAGCCACGGTTTTCAAGGACTCATAAACCTGGTACATGGAAGGCCTATCCTTAGGCCTAGAAACCACACAACTGCAAGCAACCTTCATAAAATGTAATATCTCATCGTCGTGACCTTTCCCAGATAAAGCATTATCTATGGCCTCCACGCTTCTACCAGCACTTGATAATTGGTTAACCCAATCAACCAAATTCCCCTTAAACCCTTCTCCTGCATTGTTGACTTCTAAAGGCTTCTGCCCAGTAACCAATTCCAGAAGCACTACCCCAAAACCATACACATCTCCTTTAAGAGATGCCACCATTGTACTTGAGTACTCAGGAGCAACATAACCAAATTCTCCGAAATCCCCGTTCACAAAGGAGCCATCATTAGAATCTCGAGAACCCACGAGCCTTGCCAGACCAAAGTCTGTGATTCGAGCTTCGAAATCGTAATCAAGCAAGATCACATTGGAACTAATGTTCTGGTGCATATAAGATGGCTGACATGAATGGTGAAGCCAAGCCAGACCTCTGGCTGCGCCAACACCAATCTTAAGCCTTGTGGGCCAATCCAAGAAACCATACTGACTATTAGCATCACCACTTCCATTAAGCTGCGAGTACAAAGTCCCATTATACATGTGCTTATAAACCAAAAGCTTCTCTTCTTCCACAATGCAGAAACCCAACAAAGGCACCAAATTGGGATGCCTAAGCTGCCCCAACCTGTTCATCTCCGACCTAAACTGCTTCTCACCAAGCTTACAAGCGTTAAGGCGCTTAACAGCTAAAGCAGACCCATCAGGCAAAACGGCCTTATAGGAAACCCCGGTTCTAGTTGAGATCACAATGTTTTGCCGATCAAAATTGTTGGTGGCCACCAATAAGTCAGACAACCTGACCTTCACAATTGGTTTCTGAAACAAAGACACCTGAACAAACTTGTTAGCTCTCAACAAACCAACCCAACCACCATCAATATCCTTACCATCACCACTACCGCCACTAGCACCACCAAAGCCTCGCCTTTTCCGACTAGCCCTTACGAAGAACCACCACCACAGACCAAACCCAAGAATCAGCGACACGGCGGCGCCGATAGCCCCGGCAGCGATTATAATGCCGAGGTTTTTACCGCTCAATCCGCCACATTTTCCGAGAGGCTTACCACAAAGCCCACTGTTGCCATCAAAAGCGTCCTTTTCGAAGCCAGCGAAATCGGACGGCACCGTGCCGGTGAGATCGTTGTTCGCGACCGAGAAAGTTTTGAGCCTCTCAAGCCGGCCGAGCTCGTACGGGATCGAACCCGAGAGACGGTTGCCGTCGAGAATGAGGGTGTTGAGGAACTTACAGTTGACTATCTCCGGCGGGATCGAGCCGGAAAGGCGGTTGTTGGAGAGATCCAAGGTGACAAGGTAAGGCAACCAGATGCAGATTTTGGGAGGAATGGGGCCGGAGAGGTGGTTGTTGGAGAAATCTAGAGTTTGGAGGCTCCGACAGAACTTGAGGGACTCGGGAAGCCCGCCGGAGAGTTCCATGTTCTGGAGCTGAATGCTGATGAGGCGATTCTCCTTCTCGTTCCAGCAGGAGACGCCGGCGAGCTTGCAGATTGAGATGGAGTCGTTGCTGAACGTCCATGAACGGAGCTTGCCGAGCGGATCGGAGAGGGACTTCCTCACGCCTTCCAAGCACATCATGTCGTCTTCGATGGCGGGGCAGAGTGAAAGTGAAGCTATGGAGACCAGGATGACGACGAAGAAGATCTTCATTTTCATGGCGGTTTTCGTCTTCAGTTTTCGAGGTTAGGGATTTGGATTTGGTTGATGCAAATTGGGAGCTGGAGAGAGTAAGGTAGATAAGCGGCCGTGAACAGAGTGAGTGATAGAACTTGAGAGAGAGAGAGGAAATAGGACAGAGAAAGCAGGTGCAATGTTTGACTGCCCGTTGAAATTTTTTCTCATTTTTGGCGTCTTGTGATTATTACAGGCTAATATTGATCAAAACTATTTTTTATTATAATATATAAAAATTTTACGTTATAATAAGTTTTTAATATAATATATAAGAATTTTATATTGTTTATATATATGAAGTAATGGTCTCGACTGTTCCTTCCTAAACGGCTTGTTAATTGAGCTCAGCTTCTCTATTAAGCGACGTCGTATTTGTGGACGTAGCTGAAATGTGAAGCAAAGTAAGTGGTATGTTGGTAATTTCACTTGTTGTTTTGTTTTTTCAGTACTTCCAAGTAAATTTGCCAAACTTTTATGTGGGTAAGTGTTTTTGGTGGGGATGAGATTTCTCAATCACAAGTACTGATTTTCATGTTTTAAGTATTAGTTTAGTTGGATTAGCTGAAATTCCAATTGTCTCTTGTAGGGATTTTCTTTCTCTTTTATGTTATAAATAATAATAAGATCACTTTCAATCTTTTCTTCCTATCGGTGACCTTTTTATTTCATGGAGTTTCTTTTTTATCTTTTTCGTCACCTACATTGTAGATTTTTTTTTTTTTTGTTAGCCTAATTATTTTGACTTATTTTTTTGAGACTTTTCAACAATTGTGATTTTAATGCTCTCGGATAAATTTTAATTATCGAAAATTGCAATATAAAATGTATTTTATAAACCACATGATTTAGCTATTTTCTTTTTTTTTTTGAGGGTATAATTATTTTCTTTTTATTACTATCTTTTTTATTAATTACATGACCATTACAAATATTATTATATCATTATTGGCTATTATAACTGTTGTTTACAATAACTATGGATATGATAATGACAAAAAATAATTATTCTCGTGAAAAAATAAATTGTGCTATAAGAAATCTCAAATTCTCTTCTATTTCTTTTCCAAATTTTCTTTCTTTCACTTCATTTAAATTGGGAAAAATTCTTCGCTGATACGGGCTTATCGCTAGCCGCCCAAAGACATACTCTCATCAACTTGGCCCATAGGAAACACTCGGTGATGCTTTTTTCTTCCCAAAAAAAAAAAAAAAACACAAAATTCATAGTATCTTAAAAATATTTTTAATTATATAATAATGATCTTAATGATGTCATATTTTTATGATATCATTTTAGTACATATATAAAATACTTATAAACTAGAATCATATTTTAATTGAATAAACATGATAAGGCCATTTGTCTCATAAACCCTTTTTCTCCGGAGCTAATGAGACAAATATCCTAATCATGTTTGTTAAATTAAAATATGCTCTGTTTAAAAACATTTGGGATATTTCCCAAAATGATATCATTTAAATAATTATTATGTAATTAAAGTTATTTTTAAGATATTTTGAATACTGAGCTCAATTTTAGTTTCATATCAATAATTTAGTCCTATATTGTAATATTTTCATCTTTGAATCTCCTTTTTATCTTACCACTTTCACACCTGAAAGCCTTTTCAATAATACTGTAGCAACAAATTCGACGAGAAAGATATTGAGCTCCTGTTTTGCCTAAAAAGCATTTTCCCCTTGAGAGGTGGCCTAAATAAGCATAAACTGTATAAGATCTCAATAAAAAACTCGTATAAATGTGTTAAAACTAGTAATCTTGTGATCTGAATTTGCAGAGGAGAAGGCAAAAATGTCCACACTCATCTGCAAGAAGAAGAGAATATACATATAGAAAGTATAAAGAAGATAAGAATAATGATACACATAATTGTAAGCGTTACATCAAAGAACAATGTGGATTTTTTTAGATGAAGCACGTCTTAGAAGAAATATGGACCAACACTGAAAATTGAAATATTCTCATGGGCCAAAAAAAGAGAGGAAGATTTGAGAAAGCAAAAAGCCCAAAGCCATAAAAATTGGTTAAAAATAAATGAAAAGCAGTGCCAGAGGTATCTTGCTCAAATTATGGGGTGACTTGGCCTATCCCCTGATCGAAGAATGAGGTCCAAAGTTTCAATAAGCAATAGCTTTGCAACAGATCAAGACAAGTCACGAGACTCAGGTAAGGTAGAATCTGTTCTCTTGGCGACCTTTGGCTGTTATACGTACATACGAGTGTGTTTGAGAACATAGTTAGAATTAATAAGTTAAAACTAAAACATTGTAGTATATGAGAGCTTTACAATGTTAGCATATTTTTGCTTTACATTATAGCATATGAAAGCGTTTACAGTAGCAATTAAAACTAAAAAGTCTAAATGACATTCCCAAACAAACTCAAAATGAATTAAGAACTTAAAGTCGTGAGAGATTACTAGGGTACAAATTTTATTTTTCCACCCAATGGACGATGAAAGAAACAATCTAAGCCGTTGAAAAGAAAAATTTGCTTTTATGTCAATTGCTAATGATAAAATTTTTGAAGAATGAGATCGCTTGTAAGCTTTTTTTAACAAATAAAAACAAGAAACATGTACGCTTTATTAACGGTTAATTTTTTGTCGATTCTTAACTAAGAAAACTTTAAAGGATGAGATCGCTTTAAGTCTCACCCATTGGCTAAAAAAAAAATAGCATATACATCCCAAGAGTTAAAAAAAAAATTGAAATGTACCATATTTTTACTCGTAAAGTTTATGTTGGAGTTAAAGTCTAATGCCTTTTCAATTCCATTGCGAGTAATAGTCCATAGTCCTGGGGAAAAATGAACCAAACTATAAACATTTTGACACCTGTTGAACACACAATTATACCAAACTCTTAATTGGAGGGTATAACCTCTAGCCAGTTGGGATGAGACTCTAAAATCATGAAAACGAAGCAAAAGGAAAAAGCAAGATCCCTTTTGTCTGCACAATTTTAAGTGGATGAAAATGAAGTTTATATGGAAGTAAGACACATAGGACATGAAATATACTAGAAAAATATACGATAAGAATTTCCTCAGCAAAACGACAAGATAGTGCTAGCTAGCAATGCCTTGGGTGACATGGATTCACAAATGTCAATGTTCTGTGTACTGTACGGCACTGTAAATGATGAAATTTACGTTTGTGTTTAATTCGTCCTCCTTTTCTCCCCATTAATCACTAGCACATTCTCACGAAATATTCTTGAAAATTACGTGACAAAAGATTTGGTTTTAAAAGTTATAACAAACCCTCTTTAATTTAATATAAAATAGCATTTCAAGTCCAATTCGCCAATCATAAATCCGTACCCCACAGAACATTTTGACAAATTTGCAACTTAATTTCATGGGTCCTTCTCTGGCTATTAGCACCGATAATGAACATTTTTAAACCATTCTATCTTATCAGAATCATCGTTAACGATCGAAAAATAAATACCTTTTATTGATTACTTTTTTACGAAGAAATCTTCACATTTCTCTCCACACAAGTAATAATCAAACCCAATTTCATATATCCTTTTCCTCTATATCATATGCTACTCTCACTTGTTGAGGCTAATCAAAATTGAGATTAATGCAACTGGCTATCCATGGCACAAACATCATCAACAAAACAGAAGAAGAAATCTCTCTGCGAGAAATCCATGCTTTTAGTGGCAAACATCATTAAACTCTCATCTCTATCCTTTGTCACCGTCAGCTTTGGAACGACATCAGTCAGAAGTACCACACAAGCAGTTGAGAAGAAGGAGAAGAAAAAGGAATCCTCTTCTAGTCCTGCTAAAGTTGCTGAAACTAAGGATTTATTGGTTCTAGAACCTTCAAGAAGCCATAAATCACAAGAACCCGAGAATGGCTCCAAGCCACGTTCTTACTTGATTTTGGAGCCACAAAAGGTGACTCAAAAGGAGGATATTGATGAAAGAGCTGCTGATTTTATTAGGAGGACAAGAAAGAAGATCAAGAAGAGTCATGACTTGAATTCTGCCACAAAATGCAAATTGCCTTATATTTCTGAAGCTCCTAATATTGTTAGAGAAGTCAGTCTTTCTAGCTAGTATATATGTACATATAGCTTCTTCTATAATATCTGTGTGCATGTGTGTTTGGTTGGAAGGAAACTGAGGGAGCAATGTTAGACATCACTAGAATAATGGTGGGGGTATTTCAGAGATTTACTCAAATATAAATTCTTGTCTTTCATATTTAATTCTCTAGGAATCAAAACGAATGCTAAATAAGCTGGAAAGTCGATCATTGTTTTATCATGTGTGGACTAGATTTGTGTGTTACTGTATGTGTGGGCTTTGGCAGATAACAAAAAATGGAAGTATGAAAAACAATATATATAATCTTTTAGCTTTGGAAAACAATATATATAATCTTTTATCTTTGGCTTGGTAGTCTCTCCTTTTAGCTATTACATGTGAATCAGTTAGAACTTTCCAGCCAAATAACTTGGTATTTTAATGATTCAGCTAGGAAGGCTTTAAAAGCCACCTTTGCCTCCAATGGATGTATCATGTAAAATAAAATTAAAAAAATTTCACACATATTTTCACTTTTATTGTGATATGATCATGTTTTCTAAGAGCTTTTCCTCCTTTCACTTCTATCTTTTTACCGTCTCAGAAAATAAAAGTACTGTCGATATATATGATATATATATATATATATATATATATATATATTTTAAGTACTGTCGTTTATATATTACGGCAAGTAAAGTGCATCGATATAATAGTAGTGAATGTGAGTCCTTGAATGTCCTGAAATTTGAAGCCAATTATTGTACAATGCTTAGGAGTTTCTATCTTGTTCATCGAATGTCTGGTTTGATTTAAGCTGGGATGGAACAAAATGGGCCTTATAAACTGATGCAGGAGCTTAAGAGTACTGTCGTTTCGCTTTCTTGATTTGTCGTTTATGTAGTTGGCTTCATTGTCGTTTTGTCTGTTTGTTTGTGTAAACGGCTGGTATATGCAGCCTTCATTCTTGGGGAGATCAAAGGGTATTTTTCTGAGTTTTATAGAAAGAAACGGACTAAGGGAGTTCTCTCTTTGCCCAGCCATGGATTTGGCTACTCATAAAGATTTGTGTGTTTGTTAAGACCTGGCTATGTTATTGATCAACTCAAACCTTATTGAATATGAAGCAATACCGTACCAATTTACTCCAAAGGAAATTTTCATATATATCACGTTTTCATATTTTAAGATTTATTTTTTATAAATGTTATATATATTTATTTGTGACATAATTTAACATATAATCTAATATAAATGATAATATAGTATAAATAAACACAATTTTTAAAAGTGTGGTATTGTATGTAATTTTCTCTTTGCTTAATTCAATTGTTTGTCGCTTCAGTCATTTATATTTTCTTTCCATTTACTGTTTCATGTATGAACAGACTTTTTCTTTTTTCTTTTTTTGGGTTAGAGTACTATTTTCTTTTCTCTTTGAATAGGCAAGTCAAAGACAAAAAAGTAAAAGGTTTCGTTCTTGCCAGATTTGGCCAAGTGAAAAGAATAAATTAAAAACAAAAATAAAAATATATAAATAGTAAGTAGAGGTTTTATATGAAAAACTTATAAGATTCCCTTTAAAAATTACGAGATTGTAATTAAAATATAATTTTTATAAATATCTTGAGAATGGTAAAATTACAAAGTGATTAGTAAAAAAAATTGTATCAAATAACATATTTTTCAATCTTAATATAACTAATTAATATAACTAAATGACACAACTTTAAAAAATATTAAAGTATATAATATTTTTTATAATTTGAACGTTTTTTTTAACATTAAAATTCTCAATTTTACTCCTTTTTATCTCCTTTAAAAAACTTAGATCCATTTTCTTCTTGCTCTCCCTCCTCTTTTCTCTCCAGCCCCGGCAGCAACTCCGGCAATGCTGTTGTTCCATGGACTCCGGCTGACGCTTTCCTTCGCAATGGTGCCTTCCTCTACGACCACGGCGTCTCCCTCCTCGTCTGACTCTGGCATTTTCTCCAGGCGTAGCTTCTGCTATTTCGGCCTCAAAACTTCAACGGCGTAGCTAGCTTCTGTGATTTTGGCCTGACGACTCCGGCAACAAGCTCCTACGATTTGGCCTTGGGACTCTGGCGGCGCAACGCAGCTCTTGCAATTTGCCCTCGCGACTCCAGCAGAGCTCCGGTGATCTGGAACATCCTAATTGAGAAACACGATGAGAATGAGGCGATCGACAAGTAGAGTTTGAGTTGTTGTCGTCGCAACTCGCCCCTGAGGCCTCGGGAAGAGCACATCGTCATCGTCCTCGGGACAAACTTGCCAGCACTGTCCTGAGCATGGAGAGACAGAAAGGGAGAGACGACAGGAATGGTATGATAGGCATTAGGGTTACTGATATTAGAGAGGATGTTTTAGTAAATCACGTGATTGATAAATCTGGATTTAAACTTTTTGATCTATTTTTTTTTTTTTTTTTCAACTTGATCTCTTAATTTTTATTTACTATTTTATTTGACCTATTTCTCTTATTGTCCCCTATCACAATGCCATTCACGTTTTATATCACAAATGACATTGTAATTATAAAAATTTTAATGTTTATTATTTTGAAAAATATTCTAATTTTTTTTGTTATAGTTGGACTTGTAAAATTTTGCTATATGTTTAACTTTTTTTTTTAATTCGTTGCTAAATGTCTAACTTTCCCAATGAATACTCTTTGTTGATTTTTTGGGTTGGATCCAATGCCAAATTTGATAAGGCCCATGTACAACAGACTCCCAATAAGGATTAGACTTTATATTATATTTTGGGAAATTTATATAAATGAATGTTTCTTGAAAAAATTATATGCTATGACTTTATGTCACACTTTTAAAAGTTGTGTTTATTTATATCACACTTAAAAAGATTTATACCACACTATTATTTATATTATATATTAAGTTGTACCACAAATAAACATGTATAACATTTATAAAATGTCAATATTAAAATATCTAGTTTAGATTTATTTAAAAGCATATCAATATTTTACACTTGATCATCAAATATGTACTAGGACACTTAAATTCTTACCCCCAAAAAAAAAATATGTTCTATAACGGTGAATGCTCAATTTTGATTAGTTTAATGACAAAAATGCTATCAAGGAAAAAGAAAAACACAGAAAAAATAATTTAAACAAAAAAGAGAAAATAAAAAATATTTTAGATATATATTAAAAAATCAATAGTATAACTTAAGATTTTTCTTTTGTTTTTAATTTTTTTCACGGATTGTTTGGTTATAAAAGTCAAAATGTTGACCAATTTAGGGTATAAATTAGATACACACATGAAATGTTATCGTATAAATTTATTGAGATTTAAGGATGGTGTACTATTTTAATGGAACCCAAAACACATGTTGTGTGTTTATATATTTATATATTTCCCTATAATTTTTTGTTATCTGCATAAAAATTTCCCTTAATCCATATTTTTTTTTTTCGAAGGGTACCTAAATCCATTTTTTACTGCAGTGGCATGTGATAGCAATTACTGTTTTTTGAACGGTAGAGAATGAGCCAACTCTTCTTCTTTGCTATGGTCCTAAAGTCAAGATGTTGTTTTTGTATTGTCAACGTACGTGTGGCTTTCCTTTTCTTTCTCATTGCTTTAACAAGGAATAGATTTCATCTAACCCCACCGAAACCAACTAACTCATCACCAGCAGCCACAACTTGCGTGTAGCAGACAAACATCTGATCCTTAAATCTCTTTTCTTATACACTAGTTTATAAGCCATTGATTCTAAATGAAACAAAAAAAAAAAGGAAAAAGACAATTGTGTCCAAACATCTCTAGTATGCCAAATGGGTTAGTAGAGGTTATTTTCAACTATTAAAAAAGGATTTTTAGACATGTCAAAATCATACATTATAATAATAGATCTAATTTAGTCTGGTTGATAGTTTATAATAAGATATTTATTATACAAATTTCATGTGTTATACTTCTACATCTGCAATAACAATTGTAATTATGGTAAACATCTTTCACGCATGAAATTAAGTTAGAAATATGATAGCAGGAAAATAGAATAGGATTTAATTAATTTACACAAACAGATTATATTCATCTATCTGACATATACTTATTGAATCCCACAGACCAAATAAACATAGGACGCACCAACTGAGTGCGTTTTATATTCTCCACCCACACGAAGGAACCAGACAAAATTAAACAAGAATCCCCACACAGAAAACGACATCCCATCTTTTCCTAAATCTTTTTCCATACATACAATAATACAAAGACCTAAAAGGAAAAAAATTAGAAAAAAAATTTAATAACCCTAGCTAATTAACAACTAATCATTCTGTCTAATCAAATTCAGTTTTTTTTAATCTCCTTTCTAATCCCACTTTCTTCTCATATGTAGCTAGCTGTATATTAATACAAAATATATAATATTCCTTTCAAGCGACGGTAATGATACTATCACCATTGGACATGGCCTGCAAAGCAGACGGATGCGGCGGCGGCGATGATTTTTCTTCTGACGATGACGACGACGGAGTGGAGAGATTCAGCGCTGGAGGCAAGGGGTCCACCACTGTCGGAGACTTGCTGTTCAGGTTAAGATTTGCCATTTTGGACGACGGAGGAATTGGGTGAAGCGGGATCGGACGGATGAGCTTGATCGGCGGCGGCTTCGCAGCTGCTAATTGGATATTGGAATCTAATGCCAGATTTCCTGACGAGTTCTCTGCTGTGGTGATTGGTACGACAACCGGCGCGAGCGTCAGTGGAAAAGTTGAGACCGGAAACATCCCGAGATTGCAAGCGATATGAGGCTGTGGGGGAGGATGGGGAAGTATTGGTAGTGAAGGAGCTGTTTCACCTGTGTGGACTGCGAGATCCTCCTCCATGGACGATGATGATGATGAATTCATGAACTGTAAATCGAAAAAGTCAAGTCAAAAAATAATTGAAAAGTTGAAAATATTAGGATATAGAAATTCATAGATACATACAGTATCGGTGGTGATGTCAAAGAGACTAGATCTGCGGCGTCTGCGATTGTGGTTGTTGCGACGGAGGAAGTACTTCTGAGCGTGGCTAGCGACCTGAGTCGGCGTGCGAGTCTTCACGAAGTTTCTAGAAATTCCCCTCCAGTCTCCCTTCCCTACCTTCTGCAATCCCAACAAGAAAAGCCTATGCTCTTCCTCCGTCCACGGAACACCTAACCAAAAAAATAAAAAATAAAACCTCGCAAAATTCCAAAAAAGAAAAAAATCAGATGAGATTCAGATTCGGAACAAGCTGAGAAACAATACCTCTCTTGCGCTCGCGACTACGGCCGGAGGCGTGAACGACGTCGTCGGAGGCGTAGCCGGCGTCGGCGTTGGAGTCCTGAGCCTGGTCGTTATACTGCGATAGATTGGTCATACTGACGCTCTTCCTGAAGGAGCTTCCCTCCGTGACTCGAACACCGAAGAGCATGATCGTGTTCTCTCCTCCTCCGCCGCCATTTCCGCCGCCGCAGGCCTCCGCGCACGTGCGGGAGTTGTGGCCGTTGTTCCCGCACTGCGAGCATGTGCGAGACATGATGAGATGATTGACTTCGTCGACCGGTCGATCCCTATTTCTTGTTTGGCTCACGGGAAAATCCAACAAGGCGTGCAGAGAAAGAAGAATTTTCTTTTCGCTTTGCAAAGCTACTGCTGGAGAAAAGAGAGAGAGGAAATGAGAGAGAGCCTTTGGTTGATATATAGAAGAAGCCAAGTTTTTCCTAGGGTTTCTGTTTTTTTATGTTAGTAACAAACGTCGACTAAGGACCCGGAAAAAAATGCTTAAATGCGACGCAGGAGCATCACATGAATTTACACGCTAACACTCTCAATCAGGGCCGTTGAAATCTTATCAGATGTCGTCGATAAAACCAAGGCCGTGCCTTATCATGTTGTCCTATGATGTTGGGTTTTCATGGATGAGATTTATGATTTATCTTTTGTCTGTGCTACTAATACTATTGTCCTGGCCTAAGGTGGACCACACTTTTTTTTTCATTTTTTTTACTTTTTTTGTTTTTTTTTTCCAATATTGTTTATGGAAAAACTCGGTATATTCTATGTTTCTACCAAATACAAGGCTTTGATTTGGTCCAAATCTAGTCATTAGCTAATAGATGGAATTTTAAATATCTCATCCAAAAACCCAACATACTTATGTCACAATTTCTCTGATATCTATTATATTGAAAGTGTTATTTATTGGTCGGAAATGTCTGAGTATTAATAGAAAATGTTGAGATTAGGAATAGTATTAAAATATATAAGTGGAAACTGAGAAAGAAAAGGGATGGTGGAGGAGCAAAAGAGAGTCTCCACCGTGAACTTGGCATATTCGCTGGCTCAAATGGAAAGATTTGGTTGTCTTATGTTTCAATGGGATTTGGGGGGCGTGCTCTTAATTAATCACAAATCCTATGGTGGTGGGTGGAGTTGAATATTGGGGTTATATAAGTAAAACATGATGGACCCACCCATCACCCACATTGGTCCTTCTCCTTTGGCCTCTGCCTCAGCTTTTCTATGTGGCTCCGGTGTTGCACTTGGTGGTGGATTGATGCCTTTTTTGCTTTCATCTTCCTTTTCGTAATTTGCTTGGCTATCTTGTACTTTTTTTTAATTATTTCTTCTTAATGTTAGTGAGATTACTAAAACCCCAATAAAGCTTTGTCATGTTGATGTGGCAACTAAAGTTTATAACCTTAAAAAAATTATCTTCCTCATTGACAAGACAATCACCCCATACATAACAATGTAATATTTAATCAACCGTGTCTTTTATCACATGATTTCATATATTCTACTCTACTACAATGCACGCGGCATGAAAAGTGAAAGCTATCAATATAAGATTTATAAATAAAAAGATGTTTAAAATTTTAGTTCTAACATATCAGTTACAATCATAAACAGTATGAAGCTTTCAGTAGCTATAGAAAAAAATAAAAAGTTATTACGGTATAAAACTCTCATATTTTACAGTTTTTAAACTTAAAACGTCACTTATAACCGAAATTCAAGCAAAATCTTAAATTTAAAACATGAGAACTTTATATTATTTTATCTACTCAAATTGCAATTGCTACGTATTTAGCATCATGTTGACTTGACTAATAATATAACGTGACTAGTAAGCATAACCTATTATGTACTTATGTAAACACGACAATATGTTACATGTTTATTATACAAAGAGCTTTGAAAATAGTTATTGCACGTTCCCCTTGAGTACTGTCTTGGGTTGAAAAGCTTGCTTCGATTGCCTTGTTTCCATAGATTGGGCTGTTTTGTATTGGCCCCACAGCGCCATGTGAGCTTAGAGAAGACTCTTATGGAAGCACGTGTTCCTCACTACTGCTGCTGCTGCTGCTTTGAAAGCTATTGTCCACTGCCTTCTTTTTTGTTATTAATTAATTTATTATTGTTATTTTATTGAATTAATAATTGTTTATTGTTTTGCTTTCTTCCACGGTGGCTTTCTGTCCGCACCTTGTTTTATTGTTGTGCTTTTCTTCCCTAGTCACGTGCTTATGAGTAATCGATGTTGTAGGTAGGGGTAGTTCCTCTGGGGCCCTCTTGGGAGTGCATTTTCATACACACGAAGTTTGGCGGCTGATATTCATTAGCTAGTCTCGTCCATCTTCAATCAATCTCTTCAGGACCCAACCAGAACCAAAAATCCACGCTGATCCTTGTCATCCTCTTGTCTGGTGTCCAAGCCAAGTCTTTATTTTTACTACTTTGCCATAGAGTGAAAAAGAATTATCGGCCATTTGAAAAGAACAAATCTAACTAATCTCGTAGAGTTACAACAACCAACAAAAGAGCGAGTTCTAATATAAAAAATATGTTATATATTAGACTGACACTAACAATTTTATAAATGGTGTAGTTTTAACTCATTATGATGAAATTATTTTGTTAATTGAAAATATAATTCAAACCAAAAATTTAAATCAAAACTATTTTGAAATTTAACTTATGTGAAAAAATATTATTATAATAAGTTAAATTAAACTACAACTTTATAATTTGAACCACATTATCAAACGAAAGTTTTTTAATGATGGGACAATTAGTTAAACATTAGGCTTATATATTTTGAACCGTTTAATTATATCAAAATTACATCAAAATAAATATAAACGTAGAAAGCTTGATAAAAAGAATAGTTTTATAGTGGATTAAAAAATGTTTTTTTACGTTGAATCCCTTAAATTTTACGTTCTTGACAAATTGGTCCTTAAACTAAAAATTTTTATAATTGACCCCCTAAATTCATAAATACGTTGCATCATCAATCCTCATGATCATTTCAGCTAAAATTTGGACGGTTTTCCATCACGTGACTCACATGTGACTATCTTCTAATGGCATTAATGGTCTTTTTGCTATATCTTGGAAAAAAAAAACACAAAAAAAAAGTGAAACAAACTCATCTCCTTCACTCTCTCTCTCTCTCTCTCTCTCTCTAGAGTTCTGTAAATCCAAAGAAAAAACAGTGGTTGTATTTTGTCTTGTCAAAATGTCGTCTGGGTCACTGGCCCTCTGATTTATTACACAAATCCCGTCTCCTTCACTTTCTCTCTCTAGCTATGCAAATACAAAGAACGGGTTGTTTCTCTCCATGATTTGAGGCCACCTCAGAGCCGGAGAGGTTGGCGGATCTGGAGTCACCGTAAGTGTTGAATTCGCTGTCCTCGACAATAACGGCAGCGAACATTGTCGTCGCCGTCGCGCGCCCGCTGGATCTCGCAATCACCCGTACCCGCTGGATCTCGCCACCACAGTCGTGGGCTAGTCAACGCATCACCGTCACTTCCCGGCAATGGTTGGAATGGAGTCCAATCCGGCATTGCAGCGCCTCCACCCCTCCCCCGACGAGTTCTGGTGTCACAGTTCCTTCACCTTCGCGATTCCGGCATTGCAATGCCTCCAATCATGCCCTTCGGTCTGATTGTATATTTGGTCCAAAAATTTTGGTTGTGCTGGAAAATTATTTTTGTTTATTGTGATGTTGGGACCTTATTGAGAAACACTAAAGTTAAAAGACTAATCGGTCAAACACTAAAGTTTAGAGGGGGTCTGGTAGCATCAAAATTATATCAAATTAATAAAATTATAACAATTTAACATATAACTTAATAATATAATAAAAATATGACATTTAGAACCGCTTCTTAGCAGCATAATATTTTTGCATTTTTTCAGGACAATGTTAGTTGTTTTTAGAATTTAAACATGATACAGTAGGATTCTCATAATACATATTAGATAATTTAAAAAAATTCTGTATTAGTGGAATATTTTTTTTACCCTATTACATATTTTTTTTTTGAAGGATATTACATATTTTCTGTGAATCAATTCAAAATGATTGTACTACCCTCGATGGTAGTCAAAATCAAATCAGGAGTGAGATTCAACACAAAATAATATACAATCATTACCTAATCACACTGTTAAAATCGAACCATGAGCAGCATACATAAATGTTGCGTAGAACAAAAAAGGAAAAGAAAAAAAAAAAGGGAAAAAAACAAGGTGCTCAACTTGTTATCGCCATGGCCATCAACCCGTCACCATCCGTCCTTGTTTACCACTAGTTAAAAAGGTATTTCATAATATTATTTACCTAGGTGCGTCTAAACCAAAATATTTCTTCTTGTGTTTGATATGGTGGTTACAACCATTGATTAGAACTATAAATATTGTAACATGTTTAAGTTTTATATTATAACAACTCTTTTGTTTTTACTATGCATGTGAGAGCTTTATACTATTTATAACTGAAAAATTGGTTAAAACCAACTAATGCTAAATAGGCTTTAAATTGGACGATTGTATTGCTTACCAAAATCAAAATTTGATCAGAAATGGTTGCGTGGAATAGTCATATTCATTCAGGGGCGATAATGTTGTATTGAATTTGTAAAATGAGTCGATGTCACCAAAGATAAGAAGGTTTATTTCATGTCCACGGATAAATTGACGACTTTTAATTGAAATATCAGTAGGCCATTCAATTATTTGATGTTTCTTTAGCACCAAAAAAGTGTCTATTTAGGAAGAAAAAAAACATAAAAAAAACTTTTCTATGCACGATTAAATCATTGGATCTAATTAATCATACATATTATAGGTATCTTTCTTGGTTTTTAATGCAAAAAAAAAATATATTGATCAAAGTTATCATCGCCGGCTGAACAATGATCAGTCTTTGGATTGGAGAACATAAATGATTGAGCATAATGTAAGATGCCTTTCAACACAATTTGCAGGACACTGATTTACTAATCACGCAAGATGGGGGTTTGGTCGGATTCCGGAGTCTTATCCCACTTCACTCACAATTTTTCTAATCATTTCGATTAAAAAAAAAACTGATTGGTTAATAGGAAAAATAAAAATAAAAAAAAATAAAACATGATCTTTCGAAAAAAAAATGGGGGGCCAAAGAAAAAAAACTTAAAACTAAAAAAGCACTTGATTTGAGTACCAATTGGTTTTTGGAAAATCCTAAACAAGGCCAAAAACAAGTCTAAATCGGCAGCATATCCGTATATCATATTCGTCTTGGTCAGGGTGTTTGGAAGAGTGGTGGAAACTAGTGGTTAGAACCACTTTTACTGTAGCATGTGAAAGCTTTATACTATAACAAATTTTTTTATTGTTACTATAGCATGTGAGAGTTTTACACTGTTTATAACTGAGTTTGTGGTGGAAAATAAGTGGTTAGAACCACTGCCAAACAGGGTCTATCGTCGATCCTCATAGGGAGGGATCACTTGATGAAAATGCTACAGTAGCCTAGAGCAGTGGCACGCAATTTTAGCCGGGTCCAACCACTTGATGGTGACTTGTTTGGCACTGGTTTAGCTGATTTTGGGAATCCAAAAACTTCCAAAATATCGGCTATAAACTCCCTATATTCATTATGCCCATTTTTTAAGTCATATATATACGCTGCATAGTTATTGGGGGCTTACACTATTTAGCTATTATTCTTTCTTTTTTGTTTTACTTTTCTCTCATTAGCATTGTATAGTTGGATAGTAGTGTCACTAATTGTTATAATAAATTTTTTAGCATTTTATTTCCTGTTAAAACTCTAGGTGATGTTAAACTTTAAAGTTCTGCATAAATTACTCTTTAATGCTATATATGTTACTTTTTTTGGTAATGGAATGGAAAGCTATAAATGTTGTTTTTGACTTAGCTTTTATCACATGTTATTTATGTTAAAGTTTGAATCAATGGTAATATTTGGCTATCAAAATTGCAATGTAACGACTTTTGAAGTTATAATATTTGTAATACCAATTTTATTGTGCATAAGTTCTTATAGTCATAATGCTCCACATATTTGGTTCTTTGTCACAGAGAGTCCCTTTGTAAACATAATTCAATCCTAGATTATTGTAGCAATTTAATTCTATGAGAGAAAATATAGTAACAAAACTAGTCTAAATTACTATTTTTTTAGTTCAAATTAAGGTTTCCAAACAATTAAAATTTTCATATCAAATACAAATTAAAATTTCCCTTTCATATTAAATTCATTTACTATTTTTCTACATTTTATTTTAGTGCACAATGTCTATATTTCAGGCTGCTGAGGAGAAATTGCTCATTTTATCTAAGTTCAAAAATTATTATATCAGCGTGTGTTTGAAATCACGATGCCATTCATTATTTCTTATATTAAGCATTTGAAAGGAATAATGGGATATAGGGCGGTCTTCCAATTAAGCACCGTTATTACTGCCCCAAATTCGATTCCCTAGAGACTTTTCTTTCCCTCTGGTAGATAAGGGGAAATCAATGGGATGTCGCAAGGGAGATAAGGTTATCCCAACAAATATCGTCAGGAGAAACGGAAGAAATTCTGTGATAATGCCTTATTTGACCGACCTTTTGTAAGCGATTTCACTTTATTCAATACATGCTCTTCACATGATAATAATGACAACAGCAGCAGAGCAGCAACAATAATAATAAATTTATGGTGTTAAGAAAGAAGAGTTAGAAACTTTACGGTTTTAATTGTGCACGGTAGTATATTAAAGTTTTAGCTCTAGCAAGTTTTTATTTTATATTATAATCAATCTTTGTTTTATATTATTTGCAGTTAAAATAGTATTGTTGAAACCACAACTCTAGACACCTTAAATAATAATAGGGATATTTTCATTTTTATACATTGTCTTTTAACGTTATCAAAAACATTATTCCTTATATTTTGAACTTTAATATTTTTATACATTCACATTTTAAATTCGTGTTAAATTCTTACATTTTTCTTGTCAAAATTTGATTTTGACCACAAAAGGATCTGAACTCCCTTTAAGGAAAACTGAAAAACACATAAAATAATTTTGAGAAAAAAGCTGAAATTTTCTAAATGTAAAGAATATTTAAGTATTTTACAAAGCAAAAAATTGAAAAATACATGAAAAAGTTTAAGAAAAAGCCAAAATTTTTAAAATGTGAATGACATCTAAGTATTTTACAAAGTCAAAATCAAACTTTCACATGAAAAATGTAAGAATTTAATGTGAATATATAATGTGAAGATATAATAGTGTTAAAAATAGAAAGAATAAAATTTACATAATTTCCAAATACAGGATGTAAAAATAAAAGTAACGCATAATAATAATAATAATAATAATAATAATAATAATAATGTGGCACGAAAGTCACTACTCATTATTCACGTGCTTTGAAGATTTTTCGAATAAGATGAATCCAGCGTGAGGCATCATTACATGTCAACCATAGTGGCGGAAAAAAGCAGAGAGTATTCATCTATTTCTTCCCTTTCCAAAAGAAAGAAAGGAAAAGAAAAGAGCAAGTGTCTGGTACTTCCTGTTTTACGGCTGGTCTTTTGGAAGAAATTAAAGGATAATGGATTTTGAAATGTATTTTAGTTTTATAATTGTGGGCGACACCATTCTCTCTTGCTTAATGTTGTCTCCATATTTTTGGAGAAGTCAACTTTCTTAATTTGCACATGAAGTTTTTTTTTTTTTTTCCTCTGAATCATTTATACATAATAAAGTTGTCCATATGTATAAATCTTTTGCCCCATATGGCATGGTGTAGGCTGGTGATTTTAGTCTTCTCATACGTTAACGGCATATACTAAGTACATTCGCATATATCATGAAAAATACAATAGTATGTCCAATCCTATACGAAAAGAAGAAAATACTAAAGAAAATCCAAATAAATTTCCCTTAAAAATCCTCAAAAACTTGGCTAAATGAGTTTTTAACAGTGCCGCAGACAAGGGGAAAGACAAAGAAAGTACTCACACACCAAGTTGATCCCATATGAGCAGTTATATTTGCACCTCTAAATTCATGAATATCCTCACCTTAGGCCCTGTTTGACACAGCTACTATTTGTGCATTTGGTCAGTAGAATAATAGAAGCAATGTTGTAGCTTTTCGTAAGTGTTTAGAATCATATTTTTAAAAAGAATTTTAATAGGTCAAATTGGTTTTAATTTTAATTTTCTTCAAAAGTTAAAAAATGTTATATTTAAGCTTATAATGTATTATTAACACCCTAGTAAAAGTTTTAAAGTCTATTTTAGAAGCTCTATTTCAAGAAGCCATATTTTATAGCTTTGATAGAAAACACATCTAGAGAGCAAAAACACTTCTATCATATTATCCAAACACTTCCAGAAACATCTTTTGGACTCAGAAAAACTAAAAGCAGCTTTTAGAAAGTCTTCCCCAACAGGGACATAATCATAACATATTTCAATTACAATTTTACCTAATACCTTCTCAGCCAAAAAAAATATATGTATGTATGTATGTATACCTAATACCTTCAATAAATTACATTAATGTGGTGTTTGAAAATGTGAGTTAGAACCAAAACTTTTAGTTATTATAGTGTAAAATTCTCAAATGCTATAATGTTTTTAAGAAAAATTGATTTAATCAATTAGTTCTAGCCAATACTCCCAAACACCATATAAAATCCATCAAAAATACATTTGGCGTACCAAAGATTAACTATATATATAAAAACAAAGAAGTTATCTTTTATAAAACCCCAAAATTATTATGGATGGAAATAAAATTTTTAAGAAAAAGAATTATAAGTTTTTTAAGAACAATGTCACTAGGCATCGATAGTGCCGAACACTATTGAAAACATGCTACACGCTTCAAGAGTTTATTTTTTATTAATTGTAGTAGTACCCTCAAGTATTTTTCATTTTCTAAACATCTATATCAATACAAAAAAATAGTTTGCCCACTTTGAACTTTCTATGCAGCTATGTGCAAATTTTAGCTATAATTCTTTGTGTATCTCTATAAAGCCCCAATGAAATATATTTGCCAGCTTTCTCTTCTATGCATCTCTATAAAGCACAAATGAATTCTCTGATGGGCCTTCCTTCATGAGCCATATAGGTGAAAATGTAACGGATCAGTTTGAGAAATACCCCTTCAATGGTATTGTATTTTAAATTTTGACTTATATAAGAAAGTTTAAAACATTTAATTTTTTAACGAATATAAAGATAATATTATTCTTAAGTATCCTAAAGTAAAGGTTAGACAAGTATATATTATCTAAAGATATTTTGACCTTTTAGCTACAAGAAATGGTATGGATCAAAAAGAGAAAGACAAAACCATAGAAGACAAAATTGTAGGTAAAAAAAAAAATGGGACACCACATAATTTACTCGAAAATAATTGAGAAAATTTAAGAAACGTGATAAAAAAGATTCAAATATTTGGATTTACGTTGTAAAATATAGGAGTTTTGGATTTATGTCATACAAATAAACAAGACATTTTTACTG
Source organism: Artocarpus hirsutus (assembly GCA_946598075.1). Classification (NCBI taxonomy): domain Eukaryota; kingdom Viridiplantae; phylum Streptophyta; class Magnoliopsida; order Rosales; family Moraceae; genus Artocarpus; species Artocarpus hirsutus. Next base: position 48,191 of record CAMOHE010051368.1, read on the forward strand.
GGGTTTACACCATCACTTTGTCGTTTTACATGTTTATTTAGAAAGAATAAAACACAAAAACGACATGAAACCAGAGGCGAAAGTTAACAAATGCATATTTCCAATTTTTCTCAAATTTTAAACTTCTATTTCTTCCCATCTAACATATAAAATTTAGAGGCATGTAACTAGACTATAACCTAAAAAGGTTTTTACAACACTTGAAATATATTTAAAGATAAATAACTTTTGGTTATGATAAATATATTTGAAGATTTAAAACTTTTTTTTATTTTTCTTTTTCCTCAATAACTTTTGGTTTTGTGTTATTATTGTTCAATTATTTTAGTAGTTATTGTAATTACCAATAGTTATGATAATGCATTTTAAAATTATTTGTAGAAACAATAACAATAACAAAATTATTAAAAGTGAATAAATGCAAAAAAGAAATGTAATAAAAATCAATAGTTTTTGTAAAAGTCCTTTTTCGGCTGTAGAAAAAATTAACTTTGAAAAAATGCCAACTAAATACCAAACAAGTGAATATTTACATAACATTTTATAATTATTGTAATTATCGCTTTTTTTTTTGAAGGGGATACATAACAATAACAATTAAAAGGTGTTTAGTAACACCAATTTCAATAAAAAATTTTAGTTACTACAACATAAAAATCCACATACTACAATAATTAAAAAAATAAACTGTAAAATAAAGTTCTTATGTGTTATAATTTTTAATTCAAAAGTTTTAATTACAAGCAACCTTTCCACAAACTTTTAATAATTATTAATTATGAAACGAAAATAAATGAATAAAAAAAGAAAAGACAAAAAAAAAAAAAAGGAAGGCCATGCTATGCTTATGTATTGATGATTAGCTTGATCCGTCGTTATGAATCAATCTTAGCGATGATCATTAATCAATCACGAACCCCAATCAATGCATTGGTCGTTATCTCTGTAATAAAACCCATCAATCAACATCCGACGCTCAAAAAAAAAAAAAAACCGCTTATAGTCTTGTTATACTCCCGTCCGCACATAATGACTACCACTTAGTTCCAAGGGAACCTTCAGACATGAAGCGCCACTCCCTCCAAATTCCAATCCACTCCTACTTGAGCTTGAAGAGTTCAAATGTTATTCACAAAAAGAAATAAATAAATGAATAAACAAATAAATGAATAAATATTTTCCAACCAAATTTCCATGGAAGCGGGAAGAAGCTTTCTCCGAGGCAGTCCCCTTCCATGGACTCCCAAACGCACTCTCCCTCGTCGTTTCGACCTCTCTTTCCCTCGCTTCGTTAGGGCTTCTTCTTCTTCGTCTTCTTCAGAAACACGTTACAGAGGACCAAAGCCGACGAAGGACTGGGTCGCCGATTGGGTCTCGAAGAACGACGACCTCGTTCGGAGCCTACCGATATACGTCGGCGGCGTCTCTTTTGGCCGTTCTCTTCAATCGCACCGCCTCCGGCATTGCTCCGGTCGCCGACGCCGGCAGGGAAAGCACTTACTACGATTTCGCTTACCTCCATTTCCGAAGATCATTTACAGACTCTTTTACTCTGAATACTCTGTTTCTTGTTGAGATTTCGCTCAAGAATGTAATAGGTTTTGGAAAATGATGTCTACTAGTTTGAATTTGTGTTGTGTGTGAAGTTCACAGTCGAGAGCTGATCTGTTGACCCTTGGATTGGCTGTGACCAATATTCTAGCTGGTTTGGTATGGCTGTCTATCAGACCCAGAACTATTTCCATGGTGAGTGGGCGTATTTCTGCTTATATTTCGCTTCAATACGAGCTCAATTTAGTAGGGGTTTTTTTTTTTTTTTTTTGGTTCCTTAATTGGAGAATATTTATATATTTGATTTCAGGTAAACCCTGAAGGGATCGAATGCCGGATGAATAATCCTGATCACCCAAATCCCGTAGTTTCAGAGTTACTCTGGTAAGAGAAGTAGTTGCTTTCTGAACTTTTTGCTTAATGTTGACTAAATAATGATTACCAAGCACAACCACCGTATTAGTTGCTTGCAAATATAAAATTGATGGTTAAGTTTCAAGAGTGTATTGAAAGATAGCAAGCCAAAATCCATTGTTCGATAGGAGTTTGTTAATGTAGTTGATGGAGATCATGATATTAAATACCTCAATAGTTGCTTTTTATTTATTTTGGGATTTACATTTTAGGGTAGTTTCCCATGGCCATTATCAAGTTTTTTTAATTTGTTTTTGGTTTAGCTTTCTATTTTGTTATTTGGTTTTCCTATAAATAAATAGTTCGTAATTTCAATTGAGAGTGGTTAATAAATGAATTTTGAGATTATTGATTTTTTCGCCTTGAGTTATTGCTCTTTACAATCCTTTGTCGTCTCTTCTCTGGTTTTGTTTCTCTCTCTAGCAGTTCTATTCTCTTTTCTATATTCTATCTCCTCTATCTTGGTCCTACACGAGTAGTGTTGTGGAAAACATTTACAGTTTCTTTGGAGTTTCCTAACATAGGGGAAAACCTCTTTGTATTAGTTTAGCAGGTTATTGCTTTTTTTATATAGTCAGTTGAATGGTTCATAGTTTCTTGGTTGCCAATTCTCAGGATATGGGAGTCTCCCTCTGACGTGACATGTTGCAGGTCTCTTGTTATTGTTTATAATAGCAGTTGTATCCTTCAGCTTGGTTTTGCGGCCGACTCCTCAAGAAGAGATGGAAAGCCTGCTTTGGCGGATGCTGGTAAATTAGCGCAAGGGTCTCTTTATCAAGTATTATGAAGTCAGGGGCTCGTAAGAGATTTCTTGAGAGAGCTGTACTGCCTGTTGGTGTTTCAATCTGTTAGTGATGATAGAAATGAGATTTGTATTCCAATTGATGTTAAGAACAAACATCGTAATTTGCTCTTGCATAGAACTACTTGACCAACCTGTCTCTTTGTCCCGGAAAGTCTGAGCTGCCATTTCTGCCGTCAAATACACAGGTACTTTTGCCTTAAACTAGTGCAAAATCGACTTACTCATAGACGGTTTACTTAATCTATTTACCTGGCAGCTATATGTATGTTTTTTTCTATTCATTCATAGGTTGATTGGCTAAAGATATCTTAACAATAACTTTCTCCTGTTTATGGTTAAACATGTTGTTAGCTGAGCATAGGGAATTTTTTTGTTAGCTGTGCCTTAGGAAGTTAGAATGTGAGACTTACAAACAATATTTTGATTTTGCACTCTTCTAAACATATGAGAAAAAGGATGACGCATATTATTTACATGAAAAAGGATACTGCAGCATTCCATTTTTGTAATGTCAAAGGAGAAAAAGTCTAAAAGTCTATTCTACATTACCCGGCAAATAAAATGTTTGAATATGTAATTTCTTAGTTTATTTTATAGTCCTCAGGTGTTCCATTGGCCATAAAGGTGGTACAGACAACAAAAGCATACAAAATTGTATTACATAACCCATGGTCACAGAATTATCATATGTTGCAGTTATACACTTAACGCTGCTATTTTGTGTCATCATGAATGACCTGCTCTGCCCATGAAATTAAAATGACCACATTTCTCTTCCTTCGTCCTCCATAAACGACGTGTTACGAGTTTATGATCGCCTATGTTTGATTGAGTTGAAATATTTGCTGTGGTGACAAGTTTGTTATGGGTTTCATATATGGAGGATCATTTCGTAGAATGTGATTTTTCTTAATCCTGTAGGTCTTTTGCTCTTAATGATAATATTCCGCATCCAAGCACGAAATAAAACCATGTCAGGATTTGATTTTGTTTTTCAACTATACTCTCATGACTGGAAGTTTTTTCAACTCTCTCTAATGACTGGAAACTTCTTAGCTCGTCATATATAATGTCGCTTAAATTTCTGCTGAATGCGATTTCAAGATTTCATCAACTGCGTTTTTTAGGGCTCTTTTGCATGATTTCTACTTTGTCAGGCAGTCATTTTGCAGCCACTTGGAGACAAAGGAATTGCAGTAATTGGTGGCGGCACAATTAGGGGTTTCACAACCTCCGACCAGGTGCTTCCATTTTGGCTCTGAAAATTTAACTTGTGATGACTGCTTTGAAAATTGATTTACATTGGTGATGACTGCTTTGAAAATTGATTTACATTGGTGATGTTCAAGTTGGGTGACTGACCTTCATATGCCTATTTGTGGGATTATTGCATCAATTTTAGCTCTACATCATTGTCAAATGCTTTATAATATGCGTTAAGCAAGTAATTTACCGTATCATACATTTTCTTGGCTCCTGGCTTTCTGAATGTGAAACCAGAGAAGCTCATGCATTCTTCTTTTGAAAACTTGTGGTTCTTATTTCTAGCATATGTTTACAACTTTGCTGAAAATAAGGACTTGCTATTTATACAAGTTGATATGCAGGCCTACCAAATTCTTCTACTTCTATTATTTCCTTTTTTCAGCCCTACGTAACATGTATAATAGTATCCTATTGGTCTTGCACTTTCTTTCTAAGACATGTGATAGTATGTACTTTATGCCCCTAGGCTTGTATTCTCAGGAACCAAATTGTCACTTTTGCTGTCAGCTAATCAATTGTTCAAAGTTATTGGCATAATCAAACAATTTGTGACGGGCATTCTTTGTCTTCTTGTCTAATTATTATTATTATTTTCAATGTAGTTGTCTAAATGGGTACAGGCTTGGATATCATATTAACTGGAGAGAAGTTGGATGCTACTCTGGCAAAATAGTTGGATAATCTCCCATTTGCTCTGCCAGATCGAGTTTGAATTGAAAGTAATGCACCGTAAGTTTGCTAATATAATATGAGTCTTACCACGGTTAGCCTTAAGCTGAATAAATTTTCATTTTTTGGCTTATATTGGGTTCAGCTGCTTATTATAGTAAAACCAATTTATTTAGTTCGTTTGTCTTGTAACATGTATCAAAGAGGTGAGAATGTTAATGATAATTGTTTCTAGTTAATATGGTAGTCAGAATCCACAGTATTTTGTCAACTGCATGTTACTTTAACTCATCCCGTGTATATAAGCATGTGCAGTTTGTCTTATAATACCAATTTTTCGTTTCAGTTGCATGGTTACTATTATATCAGCAATTTCAAGAATCGTTCGTATGTTGTGTTTGTAGCTTGTTTCTGGAAAATAGTATCTTGGTCATACTTTCAGCTATATTGTTACATGAATAGCCTGTTTAATTTTTGGATTTCCTAGGTACACATTTTGGATATGTTTTGAAGAATCCATATAGTCGTTAACATGCAGAACTTGTGGTTAGTTCCAAGCAATTAGTTCACAAAATTTGGATGATCACCATTTGAAATAAACTGTTCTATTTTCCAAGATAGTACTTAAAACACTTGATTGCCATGCGAAAGTGCACGATTCACACGCCAGAATACCATTAAACTTGCATCGGTTGTTTAACATAAAAGAGACTTTGAACACAGGAAAAAGAATGAAAAAAATTTCACTTCATGTTGTCAAAAAAATTTACAACTGTATCCTGTAATTGATTCATAGAATGCGTATAAGGGGAAAAAAAACTAAATACAAAGGGAAAAAAAATGTAAATCCAAAAGAATGGCCAATTGTATGATCGCTCTGTTTTACACGGGTACCTAGGTGAAGCACCCTGCTTTGAATTTGTCACTTGTCACATTTGAGACCTCTCCTCCCAAGGCAATGATCCCGTTGCAGGATCAGCAAGGTACGCCATAACGAAGTCCCTCAAGCCAGTGTCCCAGACTTCACAGAACTGCAGCCGCCAATTGGGTGGTTCAATGGCCTCAGTCCCTAATCCAGGTGCTCTATCCTTTGAACCTTTATTTTGGTCCTCCTGCCAGTCAGCCACATAAGTAGAAACTCTCCGGTAGAACTTGGCGCTAAAGGTCTCCCATACTTGGTACTTGTAGTGGTTTAAACAAGCAGTGCTTTCAGGCACATTCAGGGTCTTAACTCCCTCCCTGAGCTGAAAGTGGTGCACCACATTGAGGAGCGTAGCGTCCAGCAAATCTGGACGCACAATGGATTTGTGTCGTTCGGGCCTCTGCAAACGGCAAGTGTACCCTACAGTCACCCCTCTTGGTGGGGGTGAGCTCAACCCAGATGGCCCAAAGCTGTGGCAATCTATTCTTATCTCTCCGATATTCGGTGACAAAGAGAAACTCGCGACCAGCTCCCGGAGAGCATTCTGACCTGGAGAACCAGGTCCTCTGTGGTGGCGAAATGTGTAAGGCAAAAAGAAGAACTCATCAACATCGAAAAATCCCACCCAATTGCAATCCTCCCTTGCCCTCAAAGCACAGTGCGAAAAACCGGCTTCCTGGGTCTTAATCCACGGCCAGGCTAGCCTACTTACATTGTATCCTTGAACATCGAGTTCTTGAACCACTTGTTCAATCCCATCGTCACTATTGTTATCATAGATGAACCATTTCTCAACTCCGAGCCACGCGTGGTACAAAATCCACTCCCTAAGAGCCGAAGCCTGGTTCCATATCATGGTACAAACACAAAGCTCATGCTTCTTGTTCCAATTGTTCTTCCTCTCCAGCTCGCGGGATTTCGAGCTGTAAATCCTAGCCACGGAAGGCAAAAGGACAGGAGAATTAGCACCAACGGAATGACCAATGGTGACCCGCATTCCATGAGCCTTATGCGGGATGACTTGGATGCTCCTAGGCAAAACACACCTGACGACCTCCTGAGCAGCTGTGATGGCAGGAGTGGTGAGAACAAAGCCTTCGTCCTTATCCCAGTTTCGCAGACCAAAGTGACAGCTGAACTGAGACGGATCCGATTTCCTATGATGCCTGAGGTTCAAGCCCTTGACGAACACAACCATGGTGGTGTCCCCATCAATGGCCGCCTCATAAACCAGCTTGTCCCAAGAAGTCACCGTCTGATTGACCGGAGCAAGGGAGGGAGGCCAGTACTCTCCGCGCCAACGCAAGTCCACGGCTGCGGCGGAGGATGAGAAATTCGCCGGAGGAAGTGGGCACCGTACGATTGACCTGAACTCATTATAGCCCTCAATCGACAGAACCGGTCGGGAGGCGAAACCGGCGTCCGGGTTCGAGCCATTGCCGTGGTAGACGCAGGCGAGGAGGTCGGCTTCGGCTGCGCGGCGGATGGAGTTGGCGACGACGATGAGGAGGACTTGGTCGGGGAAGAGGACTCGGCCCTGAACTCTCACCGGCGGCGTCGTTCTTCGCCGGCCATTGAGGGGATCGAGAACAGAGTAGCTGGCGGAGGATTGGAGGAGGAAGAAGGAAGGGGAGGTGCTGATGACCGGGCGAAACGACGACGGATTGATGGAGGATAGGAACAAGAGGAAGACAAAGAAGGAAAGACAGAGGATTAGAGATCTTAGGGAGAATAAGAACCGTGCCTTAGAGGAGTAGTATATCTTTCCCACACGCTTTCTCTTCCGCCGTTGCTCTGAATCCATATATTTTGATGCATAGAAGTTAGACCCAAAAAGTAAAAAAAAAAAAAAAAGACCAAAAAATGAATGTTGAGGATTAGAAGTGTGACAGTAGATCAATAAAAAGATGAAGATAGTGTGATTGGGGATTGGTAAAGAGCAGATCTGTTGATTGCCGACAAGTTTGGTGGCCGCCTGGCTGGCTGCTGGTGGTGGACTGGTGGTGGTGTTGAATGCTGGCAAAGTTTGGCTTTAACTTTTTCAAGGCCAACCTAAAAATGCTCCAAAAATGGCGGCGACGATAGATTTGGGAGCGCGTGAGAGAGATAAATACGTAAGTAGAGAGTTCTCTGACCAAAAGAAATAGGAAAAACAAATGGAAGAAAATTCGGAGGGAAAAAAAAGCGACAAAAGATGATCTAATACGTGTGTTTGGAGCCAGCGGAGAAAGGACACGTCTTACTTTTACCGTCTTTCCTTCCATCTGCAAGGGAAGTGGGGGCGTGGGAGGCCGCTCTCCTCTTCTTCTTTTTGATTGTCCCAAAATAATACGAGGAATGTTCATTAGCCATTAAAAAAAAAAGAATGTTATATATATGCATTCTTGTAGAGAACATTTGGAAATTGGATCTAACCAGTCAAAATCAATAGATCTAAAACTATTCAAGTCATGCCCACTTCACCCCTTGTGTCCACTTCATTTCCCTAATTTGTCGTTGTTAATATTAAATACAAATAATTTCAATAATACGCCACTTGATTATGTCGTCGTTAATAATATTTAATAAGGAAAAAGGCACAGGTGGCAAGAAAATGTGACTTCATCATTCCAAGTCACATTTCCTTGTGTATTGTTCCTGCCATGCAAAATCCGCTTAAATTTCATTTAAATGTGAATTATTGTCTCGTTTATTCTTCAGCTTGGGAAGAAAGTCAGAAGTTGATCCTTTTGAATTGGTTGTCCCTTCGTTGTCTGGTAGCAAAAAGGGCTGGCAAGAGGAATATATAGATTAGGTTTTCTAGGAATACCGTGTAAAGCACGTATTTAAGCTTTGTTTTTGTTAAGAAAGGGTTTCTACGAACATGTTTTGCATTAAAAAAAGAAAAGCCCAATTCAATTCTAAATACCCTGCATATTCTTGAGATGGCTGCGGAAATGTTTTTCCACCGCTTTTGATGTAAAAATTTTAAAATTTTATAAACATTTTCAAAGTAAGTAAAAATGGTTTTGTTTTGAAAAATAAGAATTTTTTTAGAATTGTGTTGAGAGTATTTTTAAAATTTATTTCAAAAAACGTACAAAAACATTTTCAAAAACTTTCAAAACAATACCAAATGGGGCTTTTATTTTTCAAAACAAAACCATTATGTAACAGTACCATTGGTTTGCTCCAAAACATGCTTGTAGGGGAAGACTGAAATAGGTCTCTTGTGCGTTAATTGCGACATGCACCTTTTCGTGGCCAGCAAACTTGAGTTTGATTATGATGTTTTTGTGGTCTAATTCAACTTGTTAATTACCAACTAAATGTATCTTGCTTTTGTGCGGGAAATGGGCATGGTTTATGCTGACGAGAGAAACCATTAATTAAGAACACAGAATAGTATGAATTTTAATTAATTATTTAGGATCTCAGTCATCCATAACCGACATCAAGATGATGATTTTCTAAATAGTTATATTACCATTTGGGGCATTTTTGTGGTAGATGATCCCTAAATAGTACCTGAACATGTCTAGTAGCATTTTCTTCCCGTAAAATAATTAATTTGAAAGAATATACTGGTCCACATGATATAGACGAACGGCTTAGGTGCATTTTTAATGCCAATTTGTCTTCATTAATCATCACAAAAGCCAAAGTTGTTGAATACGAACATTACATTGACATGCCACTAACTTCAGATTGATTTTTTTTAAGTCGCAATTCCGTGTCGAGGGCAGAATGAACAAACAACAACAACAACAAGGGATAGTTAAAAAAGTAATTCTTTTATTTTTTTTAAAATTACAAAATTAACGCTTGATATTTTGGTTAATTGAAAATGAAAATTCTACGTTAGAATATGAAAAAAAAAAAATTATGCTTCTAAGTCTCCGTTTTGAACCATTATATTTGTATCTAAATGTGTTAATTTTTTTTATTATAATTTTGACTACATTGATGTTCAGAAACTTGCAATATACACTTATCATGGAAAGCTCTATGATTATAAATTTTAGTACGACTTAAAAGCGTGTTATAAATTTCCCCCTGAGCCGTACTCGTAAAAGAGAATTTTTTTAAATACCCTTTAAAAAGGGAGACCTAAAGTGAATTCAAATCACATAAAAACTACTTAATCGTATTCAAATTACTAAAGAAACTGTATCCAAACACCACATGTAAAACCTATCCGTAAATGTCCTCCTTATGTTTTTTACTCAAACAAATAAAAAAAAAACTTTGATGTATCATTTCTACTGAATACATGAATTTATGTCATTAAAAAAAAAAAAAAAAAAGACATCTCGTTTGATAGTGTTTTCAAAACAGATGAAAATAGTTTTATTTTGGAAATGAGAACATTTAGAAAATTATACTGAAAGTGTTTTTGAAATTTTTGTCCCAAAAACATACAAAAACCTTTCAAAAAACTCCAAAAACAATAGGCGTGCATGTGAATTTGTGGAGAGCCTAGTCTTGCATGGTCCCCTGGCCAAGCTTTGAGGCACAAAGGGAAACCTACATTTTCAGGGCAGGGACGTTATCAAGACCGTGACATCAGTGAAGCTAAGTAAGATTCCTAAAGAAAAGCAAAATGCAACGACATTTAATTCAGAAATGGCACTTTCTAGTGGTAAGTGTTGATTTGCCTTTAATAAGACCAGAGAAAATGTTGACCTCAAGAGGCAAAACAAAAAGCGAGTTTTGGTCTTTTAATCAATCCCCTTTGATTAATTTAAAAATGAAAGAAAAAAAATAGACCCCTTCTTCGATTATCAAGTACAAGGACAAAAGTATCATCTATTATTATTACTCAAGTAGTTGTTAGTGGTATAAGCAATGAGGAAAATGGTGTCGTATTAGTAATAACATTAAAACAGATTAGTCCTTTGTCACAAATGAAAAGTCCAAAATCAGATTAACTTGATTGACAAAGTTAATTCTAGTTAATTTTTCAGTTAAAAATAGTATAAAACTCTTACATGTTACAGTAAAAAGAAAAAGTTGCTACAGTATAAAGTTCTCACGTATTAAAATATTTACAGTTTTAACCAATCGTTTTAAAAAGAAAGCATCTATTTTTTAGTTTGAGAAATAAAATAATCGTTTCTAATATAATATGCATTATTGATCGTGGACCCATTGGGGGGTATCTCAAACAAACCATCTCGAAACTTCAGGAGGAAAAATGGGATGTCCTTGAAGGCAAGAGTTGATTGCTGCCGAGAGAAGATGTTGAACAGGCAAAAACAAAAAGCTTGGGGCTTTAAGCTTTGCTTCGTGACTCATACAAGCCTTACGGTTTTGCTGGTTCAAGGGAGATTGCCATAGTCCAAAGCTTTTGGGCCTATATGGTTTTTGTTTTATGGGAAGTGCTATCTTTTGCCTGGTAAAAGAACAATCTAAAGTTTTGGTGTCGCCTAAGACCCTTTGGTCTAATGGCATTGGGAGAGCTTTCGGTGGAGGACCGTGAGTCCGATTGCAGTTATTTACAGAGGAGACATGCCATTACACGATGAATGATCTTAATAGAAATTTGGAGAAATTAGTATAGTCGCTACCATATTTGTTTATAGCTTAATAAACAAAATAAATAAATAAATTCTTGTGTAAATGAAAAGGCAAATAAGCTTCACATTTGATTTACTTTGAAGTATGATGACATAACGAGCGCCAACATTGACAAGAGCGACTACATCGAACACGCCCTCCTACCTCATGGCGACATGAACCCTCTCCTCCTCATAGCTTCTCAGCACCCTCTGCAATCTCATTCTTCTCCCCGTAACTCCTAAGCCGCCCTCTCCAATCTCCTTTTCAACTTGATTCAAAATTTCACTGCTTAGGAAGAGGAAAATTTGACGGCTCTCCCATGAAATTCATGGATGGAAAAGAAGAGTTTTTTTATTTTTTTTATTGGGTAAATTGCTGGATTGGTCTCTATTTTTTGCGAAAGTAAGATTTTGGTTCTCAATTTTTTTTTTTTATTTTTTATTACCTAACTTTTCATTTTAGTAGCTGATGAACCACTTTAATTAACTTCTATTAACTTTTATGTCACATGACCTCCACGTGATGCCCCTAGTAATGGCATTTTAGTAAAATTATCAATATTGTTTTAAAAAATTAAACTAAAAACATAGTAATATTGAATACTATCGGCAAAATTAAAAGGAAAAAAAAACCCAAAATCTTGTCCATATTCAACCCAAAATCTCATCCAACCCATCACCACCATTCTTTTTTTTTTTTTTCACCTTCCTCAGCCACCAAATAATAATAATAATAATAATAATAATAAAACCTATAAAAATTGAACCCAAAAATCAAACCAGTTCACGCCCGGCCCACCCCCATCCCCTACCATCCCAACCTTGTCGGCAGCAGATTCGCGGTCCTGGTGCTAAGCAGGGAGGATAAGCCCTTGGTGCCGTTGAGGCTATGGGTGGTAGGCTATGCGTTTCAGTGCTTGGTTCATATCGGGTGCGTCATGGCCTTGTATGTCTGGCGAAGAGACGACATCGGTGTTGGGGATCCGATATATGTCGTTACAGCATGGGAGAGTGTTGCGGAATGGAGTTCGAGTTCCGGGAGTGACGTCGAGGATTATTGGGTTTAAGAAAATCTAAGGAAGAAGAAAAATGTGATTTTTTCTTTTGAGAAAATCTAGGGTTTGAGAAAAAAGAAAATCTGATGTGATTTGGGTTTGTTTTATTTTTTTAGTTTTTTTTTTAATTTTAAAATTAATTTTTACTGTATTGATCATTTAAGGGTAATTTAGTAATTTCAATTAAAAATGATGTTTAACAATTTTTAATGATCAAACTGAACAATCCCTCAGAATGAAAGGTTGAGGATTGAAAACAAAAAAAAAAAAATTGAGGACCAAAATCTCACTTTCGTGAAAATTGGGGACCAATTGAGCAATTTGTCTTTTTTTTTTAGTGTGATCATATGCAATCTGTATTACAAGAGTCTTGGTGCATCTTTTTCAATGTAAACCATTCAACTGTTGATAATTCATACCCTAATGTTAAGGAACAAATATTGTTCCCCATTATTGAATTTGCTTAAGAATTATAAGTTTATATTACCTCAAAAACGGATAAAAACAAAAAAGCCTTTGTTTGCTAAACAAAGACATGCTCTTCTAAAACAAATATTTGGTTGAAATATGTATCTACAAATTATCATGCCTATGTAATTGTAGGGTTAATCTAATAGTAATTCTAAATCACTTGGCCACCTCTAATATTGAAGTATTAATTCAAATTCTCGTAATGCACGAGAACGTTGTTCCAACTTTTAACTGCTACAGTCTAAAACTCATTTCAATTACTTTCCTAACCACACTAATTTTTGGTCCAAAGAAACTGGTATGGTGCATTTGATCCATTCCATGCCTTCTTTTCTCTTTCCCCCCTAACAAACCATTCTATGCTAGTGAATATTCTTTGCTCAAAGCGACATTCTTCTTTTTCTTCTTTAACTTTTCCCCTCCTGCAGCACGTCAAACAATTGATTTGCCAACGTAATCTGAAGAATAAAAATTGCAGATCGAATTTGAGTGCCCTAATTCCTATCTACCGATGTACCATATTGTATTACAATGTCCTAAGCACTTTTTTTCCAACCAGAATGTTCTCTCTCTCTTATAAATTAGTTTTAAGTTTTAGGGTTAGCCTTACATGGGTCATTGCAACCAAAAAAAGATTGCAAAATTACATTTCGCATCGCACGATTTAGCATGCTACAGTCCCCTAAAAAAAATTACTTCGATAATGGATGAACCAGACTACAACTCACTTGGAATAAAATCTACAATGAACAACAAGAAATGACAAGCCAAAAGGATGGTGTGAAAGCTTCAATCTATACAGATTTATCTCGTTTACCGACGAAAATACATATAAATACAATAAAATTTGCGCATGAGTCGTGCTCCCTTGTTGCGTTTAAACTGAATGCTAGCACCAAAATCAAGATATTGAGACAAACCATACTTGTGTTCCTGAGCATCATGGGCCTGAATCAGAAACGCCGTATTGGCAAGTCCATAGCGAACTTGGTCATCAGCATTCAGCAAGCAAAAATGCATGTCCATGTCGTCAGTTCTTCGATGACTCCGTTGCATTCTCTCTCGGTGGAAACTGGATGTTGAAGCCTCCTGATCTTTTCATTCCAAGTAAGCAAAAGGATCTGATATGCAAAGGAGAACAACTATATCGTTGTTTGAAAAAAAAATAAGCAATTTACAGCACAGCAAGCAGCGGTAGTTTTAAAGAAAATGTCATCATCTAGCTTCGGGGAATGGGAATGTGGTATGAGAACTTTTTGAAGTAGCTACTCATAACAGTTACGTACACGCTTTTACAAAAAGTTGGACCAATAGAGTTGATACAAAATTATACAAGGAATAGCTGTTCACTTATGCAGCGGAATTGGGAAAGAAGAAATTTATCAGCCTAACCTATACGGAAGATTTCAAAATCCACCTAAAAGAAACCCTCAAAAGGCAAAACCTTTAACTAAGTTTTGTGTTCGATACTGCACATTCCAAGTCCTTTTATAATTAGCTAATGAGAGCATCCATAGCCTTCTAATAAAATGATAACAAACACTCTGCTAAAATAAATGACATAGTAAACAAATAATGATAAACTAATAACAAAGCAAAACTAACATATAAAAAAGACTAATATAACTAATTCTCCTACAACCCTAGTAGGATTCTTTAAAAAGTCTACCGTTACTTCCATTTTCCAAACAGATTAATCCACGCAAGAGTGTGTTTTTAAAAGCAAAAACGCAGTACATGCGAGAGTAGCATTTAAAATTCCACGTAGGAGTTTCTGTCAAAATTGTGATCTCTTCCAATGACACGGTTAAATATAAAAAGAAAACTGGCTCTGAGAATTCCACAAAAGACAAACAGAGAAGCATTACAAATGAGGAAAAAAAAAGTATGAAAATGAGATTTCCAATTACCTGCTGCTAAGGTAACTGGTGCTGTACAGGTAACTGGTCATTGCCCATTAAACCCACTGGCCTTGCAAGCTTGTACACTCTCGGAATCTTGAGTTATGCTCTTTGGCATTCTGTTTGAAAGGCCTCTTGAATTGCTCTGAAAGTCAGCGAAGGGGTTCGAAACAAACGCACCACCATTTTGATGCTGAAATCTGCAGCTCTCCGACTTACAAAATTCTGTATCCTTGTTGAGTGAGGACATCATCCCAGAAGAAGAGAACCTTGGAGAAGTATACCGGCCTTCTGCTCTGCGCCAGAACTTAGAACTCAAGAAGTCTGCACCGGGCAGCATGCAGCATGTATTTTCCACAGATTCGGTGCTCAGAATCCTTCCACTTGATACCGCCATATTGTATGACATTTCCTCCAGAGCGATCTCTATTCCATTAACCCGTGTTTCCAGTGAATTCAAACCACTTTGGGAGCTCCCAATAAATCTCTGGATTTCATTGAAACAAGAAGACTAGGTCAGTAGAGAAGATGTTTTATAATGTCTCTAATTGAATGTCATTGAACACCATGTCCAGGCTAATTAAATTAGCGACATTTGTCTTGTCACTCTTTTTCAGCTTATACTATTGATGCAACTATCAAGTAAACTCTATTTGACAAACAAAAAAGTCTGCAGAACACACCTGAAGAAGATCTAAAAGACTGGATTGCTGGTTTTCAATCTGAAGAAGTTGTTCACGAATCAAAGAAAGATCCTCCACGTCCTTTGGATTATCAAAAGCTTCTTCAGTCACATTGCTGTCTACAACTTCGGAACAACCAAGCTTTTCATCATCGTCAAAAGGAACCACACGAGACCCTGATCTCAAACCACCAAATTTATGAAGTTTTTCTTTGCGGGTCTTGCTGAAGACAACATGCTTTGTTTCTGGCTTGGGATCTCCACACTGCTCATTCTCCCTACTATCTGAAACCGCAAAGTCATTCCTCCCGACGTTACAATCCTCAGGAGCCACCTTTGAGGAAGGAGCGCTTGGGACAGCAATTTCAACTTTCCAACCAAAAGGTTTCTTCGAATGGTCCACCCCGGTTGAATTTCTGTCCTTACTCTTGACGGGACTTCCTTTTTTGACGCTGTTCACAGATGAGCCATCAGAACCAGATGGAGGGGACCGGTTTGTGGGCACGGTTTTCTTTGGTTGAGGAGTCTTAAAGCCCCCATCTTGTGTACTTTTAGAGAGCGGAGGAACGCATCGACTAATCCCGTTATCTAATCCCGTTGGACCAAAAGGAACAACAAAACAACAGAAGAAAATGGCTTGCTCAAGCGTACCAAGTACATATCACAATCCAAATAAAAAAAAAAAAACTGAGCTCAAACTGTTCGACAAAACATTGCAAAAGTAATGAACTCGAATTAGCTTATGCATTGTTGCTACATTTTGATCATTTTAAAGCAAGAACAGATTTTGAAAAGGGAAACAAAAATTTTTACCTATTGAACAAGATCTGGATTGAGTTGGAGCAGGGATTTCTTCAGAAGCTCCAGCAGAGACCTCCTTCCACAACTCCAATGTATGGTTCATAGTCTCACGAACAACATTCACCTGTTTAACACTCCAAAAGACAAGAATCTTAGAAAACAAAAAACGAAAAGGCAACTGTTTCATTCATACCATTGAAAAAAAGAATCATGAATTATCATACCTTGTCAAATCTCCGACTTTCCAAAGCATTTAAACACGAATCCTTGTAATGAG
This sequence comes from Artocarpus hirsutus, assembly GCA_946598075.1. Taxonomy (NCBI): domain Eukaryota; kingdom Viridiplantae; phylum Streptophyta; class Magnoliopsida; order Rosales; family Moraceae; genus Artocarpus; species Artocarpus hirsutus. The sequence goes on from CAMOHE010051368.1 coordinate 64,545, forward strand.
CAGCCAAATCCCTTTCTGCCGTAGCCACTCTCCCCAGCGCCCCCGCGGCGGCCTTCCTCACTGCCCAATCGTCGCAGCTCAAGAACTCGACCACGCTCGGGACCAGCCATTCCAGAACTCCGCGGCTCGAGGCGCCTCCGGCGCCGACGACGCTACCGATGAGAACCAGCAGCGCAGCTTTGGCCTTGAAACCCTCGCTCTTCGCCAATTTCCCCAGCCTCGGCAGGCTCCGCCGCAGCTGCGCGGCGTCGGCGTCCGGCGCCGCCTCGATCGCCGTCGCGAGGCACAGCGCGGAGCCAATCTGCGAGTTGGCGTCCTGCTCGAGCGACATTGCCTCCACCAGGGGCTTCAGGAACGAGGCGGAGAACGGCGGGCGGGTGATCCGGGACGCCATGGCGGCGACGGCGTCGACGCAGGCGGAGCGGACTGCGGAGTCGGGGTCCCGGAGGCGGCGGAGGACGGTGGAGATCATCTTGGAGAGGAATGGAGAGAGTGCGTCGCCATGGGAGTGGGAGAGTAAGGTTAGGAGATTGACGCATTGCTTCCGCACCGGCGTCTTGGAGGAGTCGTCGGTGTTGTGAATCCAGCTGAGGAACGGCGCGAAGGACTCGTGAGGGAGGGTTCTGGCGATGGAGTCAAGCTCGGCGGCAGCGAGAGTGAGGGTGTCTCGGTCGGAGAGCTTGTTGAGGCAGTTGATGACTCGGTGCTTGAGGTCCTGCGTCGACCCGGCGGGTTGGACTTGGGGGGAGGCGGAGCCGCCGAGAGAGGATCTTCTGGAGTTGGACATTGTTAAGGAATTGGATTTCTGGTCGTGAAAATCAGTGGTGGAGCATTGGTCGGAGAAGCTTGGTGGTTATGGCGGTTCCCGCGAGGGAAATGCAATTTGGCGGCAGAAGTAATTGTGGTGCCAATTGTCAGTTGGAAATGAAGGTCCTTTTTACGAGTAGTCGGGTTTTGTTGGGGGGGGGTTTAAATGTTGTTGTTTCCGTTTCTTTTCTTTTCCTCTCCCTGTTCTTTTTTATTAAAATAAAATTATTTTAATTTTTTTTTTAATTTTATTATTTTTGCTTGAAAAATTAGTAGGACTCTTTTTTTTTTTTTTTTTATCGTTTACGTTGTCATTATTTAGTTTAGAAAAATCATTTCTGAAAGATTCGAATAAAAAGAGAAAAAAAAAAAAAAAACGTAGCAATGAAGAAGAAAAGGAACTTGTGTCATACCATCAATTAGAAAAACTAATTGTAAAAAATAAATCCATTTCTGAGTAAAAACGAATTAAAAAGAAAAAGCTTCTATCATTTTCTTTAAATTCTTTTGTATTACCTTATCTGATCTAAATTATGCACGAAATAGTATGGGAAAATTTGCAATGAGCTTAAACAAATTAAAAAAGACACTGTAATGTGATAAATTTTTTAATAATATAAGAAAAATTCCCCGAGTTGATTAATCAATCACACTACAGTTTACTTACGATGTTTATATTTTATCTCAAATGACACGTGCAAGCACATGTTTTTTTTTTTATCTTTTCTTTTTAAAAATTGTATAGTAGGTACAAGAAGAATATTTACCGCTAGAATTTCGTTATAAATTAATCTCTATCAAGTTCGGTTGGTTGTATATACATATATTTTTGTAATATAATTTGATTATCTTTAACTTTTAGAAACACGTAAGAACTTCTACTGAGGTCAGCTCGGGCATGCGTGCAGGAGGTTGGTAAACCCTTTTTTAACTTGGGTTTTGAATCACGGTTTGGGCCATGAGTTTAAATTATTTTTGTGTAAAACTCTTATATAATATAATATAAAATAAAAATATATTACAATATAAAGACTTATTTAGTAAATAAATTTAAATTGTATTGATTTAAATATATTATACCACCAAATCTTTAATCAAGCCTAATTCAAAGTTTTAAATTCAAAAACTCAACAAAATATACGTAACAAACAAATATAAAAAATTTTATATGTTATAATATTTACATTTTATAATATTTGAATTAATTTTTCGGTCCAAATCAAAAAGTTTGGGAAACACTCCTTTAGTCAAATACGGAATAGGAATGGCTGATTTTGGCTTATGAAAATGGAGATTTTTTTTTACTGCCCTGCCAGCTCGAGCAATAAATAGCAGACAGCATTATGAGAGATCGTATTCCTTGAGAGGCACACTCTGGTCAATAAATTCCGCAACAATAAATGCAGCTTCTTTAAAAATCAGCTGCTACTTCTAAGTTCTAACTGCAATCTCCCGCTCCCAAAAAAGTTTGTGAGCGTCCCAATTAATTCTGAAAAACAGATGAAACACCTTTATCGCACAAACCCTTGCTACTAGTATATGTTTTTTTTTATAGAGTATTTGATAAAATAGTTAAAATTATTTTTATTGTAATATATAAAAATTTTATACTATAGTAATTTTTTCATTGTTATCATAACATATAAGAGCTCTATATTGTACGTAACTGAAAAAATCGTCCATACCATAACCGTTAAATATCCCCTTAATATAACTTATATACATATGTTTCTTCTCTTTTTTGGCAATAAAGGAAAAAAATAAGGGGGTTTTTTTTTGAGTAGGTATTGTTATTGATGGTATAGTTTTTTGGATTGTTAAATCTGATTAAAATTATTTTTTTTTCTTTTTTAGTAGTTGAAAGCCAGATTTCTTAGATAGATTAAACAAAATCTCAAAAAAAAAAAAAATTCTATGATTCAAAGTTTTCCTTTGTTTTTCCTTTAGAAAAGCGTCAACGATTCAAGTTGAATAATTCTGGTTACGTGTTAAGTATACAGTTATTAAGGTAAATCAATATTCCGTTGGACAGAAAACAGATGCCACGTGGGAAAGCTGAGAAAAATAAAACTGAATTATTTGCCTTGCAATTTTACAGTGCTGTTGATTTGTGTTTTTAAACTGCTTATCCAAAACCTCATAACATGGTACCCATGTCCATGAGAATTACAGCACATGAATCCACGCGTTATTCCTGCAGCGGCAGAGCGTGTTAACACTAAATTTATATGCGGAAACTTAAGGCATATAAAACATAATGGAAATGTAAATTTTATATATCGCCCGCCATTGAAGCAGAGCGGTCCAACGGACGGTGTCCGTTGCACGACGTGGCTACCTCCCTCCTGCTATAAGCATTACTGCCTTGCTTGGGAGCTTCCAAGTCCTCTCAAAACTCAATTGGTGGTGTTTTGTTTCTAAAGAGAACTGTAGACTCGGAGACCCAAGTTTCTCCATGAAACTTGTTTTTCTCTCTCTCCATCAAAAAACAAATGAAGAACTTTTCTAAACTTATATGAGCAGCAAATGATGAATTAAAATTCAATAATGGACCACAATTATGACACGAAACCGTTTCCCTCGTGTTTTTATTGAACGGTTTCTACAGAGAGAGCATCTTCTTGTTCATGTGGTACGCTTTTGAGACAAAGATGACTAAGAAAAATGGAAGAAAAAGTACCCCAACAAAGAAATTTGTACCCATGTTGTTTAAAAGTCTAGGAGGGAAGGAGAGAATAAGGGAATTTTTATAGTGGAGAAGGTAGTTTTGCTCTACTGGCGGAGCAAGTTGTTTTAGTCATTGGATTAAAATTTTAACAATTTGATTTGCAATTATTCATATTAAAAATTTGTAGCGTATGATACAAAATTATTTTTAGTTACAGATAAGAGTGTTAAAAAAGTGATCCGATTGCTAAAATATCCACACTCTACTGCTAAAGTAGAATTGTATTCTTTACTCTAAAAATTCCCAAAGAGAAAATATTGAACTACAAACGATGATAAACAACAGCAAAGCTACACATAGACAAGAGTGGGCGCCCACCCACTTGGTAAATTTTTTCTTTTAACATTGTATATAAAATTTTATAAAAATTATATTCCACTAGCCTTAAAATAGTATTTCTGTCCTTTCGAAATTATAAAACATCCCTTAAAGTTTTGTATCTTTTTCATTCAATTTTTCTCGATAATATTAATATACTATCTGTCCCTAAGTAATTTTTCTGGCTCCTTTCCTTTTATAGGTATTAGTATTGATTATTATAAGCAGGTGAAGACCCTAGATATGTTAAGCATGTGAAATGGATAAAAGACTTGATAAAAGGAGGCAATATTTGGCATTTGTTAAAGTGCTTCAAAAATCAAGTACTCACGTGACAGCAAGTGCGGGCGTTCAATGAACTAAATCTAGAGTGTATCTTCTTGTAAAAAGTCACAAAATTTGATTTGGATTTGGAGCCTGGCAGTGAGTGAAGTTCAGAAGATGCTCTCTGCTATTGCTTTGCTTCAAAATCTACTTTGCTAGCTTCACTAGAATTTGAACCCTACTTTAGGTTTCCACTTTCCTTCTCCCCTATCCGTCAATTTTTTTTCTTTTTTTTTTTTTTTTACAGAGCATATGTAACAAGTTTAAACTTTTTGTAGTATTTTTATGTCTTTTTAATTGTCTAATTAAATTTTAGTATTTCATTTAATTATTACTATTTAATCAGTGATTAGCGTTTAATACGTAGTTGATTTTTTTTTATTTAAATGATGTGATAAATTAGTATTAAAGGGACAACTAATAAGTATAAAATTAATGAAAAAACATGTGAACTCGTGTATGACAGTGTTGTTTGAAGAAATTTCTCAATATATCATGCCTCTTACAATACGTACCATCTGATTTCAATTATAAAGTTACAATCAATGACCAGATGAATTGTATTGTGTATGATGGGATTCCCCCACCCTAGAATTTCCCACCTTTTTTTCCGTTTAATCTCTTACTAATTATATGGAATTTTCTCTTAGGCCCACTTCTATGTCAATAATATTCACTTAACTAAAGCTAAGCTAAATGTTGTATCATATATATGATCCCATTAATTGAGCTCCATTAGTTGGGACCCACTAAAATATGGAAGTAGTCAACTGCCTTATCTGTGCTCTACATACCGGCCTAATTGGTTAACGCATATATAGCGTTACATTCTGCAGAATCTCCCAGCCTTTTTTTTTTTTCTTTCCTTGCTTCCTTTTTATTTTTTATTTTTTATCAAAGAGATTGTGAGAAAAAGAGACCCCAAAGTGCAAGTTGGTGTAAAAGAACAAAGAAGTACCCGTGATTTATGTTAAAAAAAATTGAGATAATTACCAAAGCATGCATGAGGAGGGTGTCCAAAGATAGAAACGGTCCAAAACAAGGGAAAATTTTGTTATGATGGCGTAGATTTTGATCACATATTATGTATGTATATATATAGCCCTGATTTGAGGGCTTTAAGATGATGACAATATGTACGTTAGAATTCATGTGATTCCTTTGGATTTTTCATGAAATATATAAATATATATATATATATATGTTGTTTTGGCAGCTTTTGGAGTTGTGATATTGTTATCAAAATTTCCAATGGATAGCTGGTTAGATTTAGATCCAAACCACCAAAGATATGTTTTTTTATTTTTTTTGGGTGCAATATTAGAAATATTATAGCTAATTCTTTTGCAGGAAAAAAAAAAGGAATGTTATAAAGTTGGGAATAAATATATATTTATTCCTAAGAATGTCTCTTACTGTTAAAAACAGCAATTGAGAACATTGGTTTGGAATCAATTAACTTTGATATACTATGATTTGCTTTTGCAATAAAATAATTGAGATTACAAAAGAAGATTCATCAGTCCAATGAACCTTTTTGGCATAAAATGCCTCAGATAATTACGACATTTGGGTTTTATTTTTATTTTTTTATTCTTTATTTTTTTATTTTTTTATTTTTAATGTGTGCCCCATTTGATTGCGTAGAAGGTGGGGGAATAACAACACAAATCTAAGATCCAAGAAGCACAAATTAGCTTGGCCTTCGCTTTTGTAATGATGCGAAAGAATAACGTAACACCAACCTCATAGGTTATGGAAGGCTTGATAATTGATATGATTTATTTTCCGGGTGTTTGACAAAGTGGTGGGAATTGTGGTTTCCACCACAAACTCAGTTATGAACAGTATAAAGTTCTCACATGCTACAATAACAATTAAAAAAAATTGCTACAGTATAAAGCTCTTACATACTACAGTAAAAGTAGTTCTCACCACTGGTTCCCACCACCTTCCAAACACCCCATTTGTGTTGTTACTGATTGGAAATTCTTTGACGTTGGTTTTGGAAGTCAACCATATTGACATCACTAGATCCTGGTGGAAAAATCTTAACCCAAAAAAAATCGTGATGAAAATAGTACTTTGCTCCTAGTGATCTCATGCAAGAGGGGTTCCTCCGGAATGTAAAGACAGTGTTTGGAAACATGATTCGAGTTAAACTTTAAACTGAAAACACGATAGTAATTTTAATTTTATGAGAGAAAATATTATAGTAAAATTAGTTTAAACTAAAATTTTTTTTTGCTCAAATGGGTATTTTCAAACACACCCTTATATAAGCTCATGAGATTTTGACAATATCCATAGAAGCAAATTATGTAAATGGTGAGAGTTAGAAAAGGCGGCAAAAAACTGGTGGTTAGAACTCATGAACACCTGTTTTTGTGGAAAAGATAGAAATTAATTCAATTTAGAGAAGTGCCCATCATTCATTAACTTAAATGTTAAGTACTTCATTCTTTATAACTTAACTTGGCATGGAATTTTTGAATAAAAAATTACACTTAGTGAGTACTATCTGACCTGAAATAAATGCTTTGTGATCTTCTCTCCCAATGAGAAGATGAAGCATGCAAGTGAGATTGATTAGTTTAAAAAAGACCCACCAGAAGATAATGACAATTTGATGATGGGTTATTTAGTTAAAAATATGGTTCTATTTTTTGATGAAGCAAAAAATGATAGCCACTAATTCAGCTTTAAAGTACAATATGTTTGCTTTGGTGCAGACGTCAAGTGCACTTACACATATTATTAAACTACTTGGTTCAGAGCAAAACCAAAAAAAAAAAATTATATTTACCTGGTAGGTGTTGAGCTTTAATTCAATTATGTGCCATATTTCCACGCAATGCTCAATCGACCACAGCAAAACCAACTGGTTAATATGGTTTTGAAAATAATACTTGTTGGAAGGTTACGCAAGGGCAAAGAGAAAAATTCTCCTTGTTAATATATCAACAAGAACAATAGTTTTTTTTTTTTTGGCATGATGTGGAAAAGGGGAATTTCTACCATATGAACGATTAATTTTCACCGCCGCTAGAAACTCAGCTTGTTTTAAGCATTGATTTGAATTTTTAACGGTTTGATCTATAAATGTTTAATTAAAAATTCACAAAACGTAATATAAAATTATTTTTATTCGTAGATCATACCATTAAAAAATTACTCTTATATACAGTTAAAAAACAATACCTATTGTGAGAAAAATACTCTATTAATATACTATTATTTTAAACTATTAAGTCTTCATCGAGTTTTGATGAATTATAATACTTTCTAATTTAATATAATTGATCATTAAAAATTCTATACTAGTATTTTTTTTTTTTTTTCTTTCGGGCCCTAAGAAACAAACTGACCATCAACAACATTGTTTGTGTCACTTAATAATGCAAGGTCAGTGACTCACTAACTTAAACAAAATCAATGCATGTAAAAAAAATACACAAAAAAATATGAACCCACTTTTTGCCAACAGCTAGAATATTATAATTACAGCCAATACATATCATATATGCATAAAATTCTGGCGCCATACTAATTACTTGGATTGTCATATACATATGTATGAGGATATGGGCAATGTGTAAAAAGGAAGGAAGGCAGAGATTTTGTAGAGTCAAGTGTATGTTTAAGTGAGAACTGGTCCATGATCTCCATGTTGTTTGACTGGTCTAGAGAGGCTTTGTAAGAGAGGTGGCCCCACTTTGTCAAGTCTGTTCTTGGATTGCTAGGCCCTTCACATGGGGGAGGCTATAATGGAGATCAAAACCATCGAATTCTTTCAACATCCTTGTGCCTCTCAACCATGTGTGTTTTCCTGCTTGGGCGACACCCATCACATGCTGTGTGCCTTGGGGGGAAGAAAGCCAACCCAAGGAAGGACAATATTTATTTCCTTTAGGTTCACGCAATATTAAGGTACTACATTACAAGCAAAGGCATGTGTATCCCCACAAAAAACATTCCACGAGGTTAGATTTTTGGTCCTTTGAAATGATATGTTATACATCACCATATGTATGAATAATGTATATTCCTTTGTGGTAATTGACCAAATTAAATGAGCATATATTATTTGCTATATGTCATTTATTCATATATAATTACTAAGAAAAAGGGTTATATTCAACATCATTGAGAGACAAAATTCTGATGACAATCATTGAGAAACTATTACCATTTACAAAAGATTTTTGGCATATTTATCTCCTGAAATTTTCGTATTTTTGTAATGTGGTTTTTAAACTTTTTTCGACAATTGAGTCCCTAAACTTAACAAAATATGACAATTAAGTCCTAAACATAAATTTTATTCAAAATAAGGATTGAAAATGATGGTATAAGACACAATGATCTATTTAGAAGATCTATGCACTTTTTGCTTCTAATAAGAGTCAAAATTTTCAATTTTATGTCCAAAAGAAAAAGAAAAAGATAAAAAAATTATACCATTGTTGATATTTTTTAATAATTCTTTTGGCTTATAGGTATATTTTAAGCATTATACTAAATGAAATTCTACCCTTTTCTTCTAAATAAGTCACGTGTAGCTTATATGATCGTTTTTGTTTTAATTTTGATAAACATTTGTAATTAGGGATTTAATCGCTATACTTTACTAAGTTTATAGACTCAATTGCTACATGAAAAAAAAAAAAAAGAAGTAAATTTTACATTGCAAAAAAGCTTAAAGTTTAGAGCCAAAAACCCTTCAAATTGTGGAAATTAATAATGTTACTTATAACATTAAAACATTCATTTAGCCTTTTCAAATGTTAGCAAGTACAACAATTGTGAACCCATCTGGAGGAAAATTTTATCCTTATTAAGCCTACTACAAGTTTCGTATTAGGGCCAATTTTGATATTAATGTTCCCTATGCTTAATAAGTAGAAGAAGAGAATCAAAACTAGTTTGATGAGTCAAAAATAATACTCAAATTTTACAAGTGACAAAGATATTAGAATAAAATTTATGAATTCTCAAAACTAATTTCATGAAAAGTCTAATTTTCTTATTTTGACTGACAACAATGCTAAACATGTTTTTAACGGGAGTGGAGCCTCAGATAAAGTTCATTTTAAAATGTGTGTGTGTGTGTATATATGTATATTTTTTATTGTTGACAAAGTAGTACTTTGAACGCAATGAGAAAATGCCGGGATGTACTTATACTCATCGACAAATACTCCCAAATACTCGACAAGTTCTTGACGTAGTCACTTAAAATTACCCCTTTTCTTGTCTTTCTCTTCTTGGATGAATCCAATCATCCAAACTAGGAGGAGTACACAAACGAAAAAGAATGTGAGGAAACATGGTTGTGCCAATTTCACATGCTAGAATACATTGTCCAAAGCAATTGCAAGTACATCTAGCTAGCAGACACTAAAGCTAGCTCATAGGTTGTTTATAAATTCATGAACATTTATGATTGTTTTGAAAAATTTTTAAATGTTTTTAGAGAATTGAGTCTCTCTCTAACAGCTCCATTCTTAATTTGGATGATTGGGGTTGCGTGGTGGGCCAAATTAGGGTCGTCTTTCTTTTTAGGTGGTTTTGTCATTACTCTGTTATGCTACATGTTGCACAAGGTGTAAGTGTCCATTATCAGCCTTAATAATTCCACATGAAAGCTGCAAAACAATCATATGCTGGTTTTTGGCTTCATCTCTTATGTGGGATGAATTGTAATTTATTTGGGGCCTATGACAAACAATCAGTTTTCTTCTCTTTCAATTATCGTTTTATATATATATATATATATATATATATTGGGGATATTGTTGTTATATAATTTTGGAAGACTAATATTTTAGGGGGGCAAAATCGTTGGCTTAAAAGTATGCTGGGATTGCACTGGCAATACAAATTTTTGTCTTTGTTTTTCTTGATTAAATAATTATCTTAAACAATATAATTCTCTTACTAATCATGCTAATAATTAGTTCAAAATAACATTTTAGGTTTCTTCTCTTGTCAATTATCATTCTAAATATATATATCAGAGATATTAGTGTATATACTTTTGGAAGACAATATATTAGGGGAGCGATACTCCTTGGCTTAGAAGCTAACCACGTTGGGATGCAAAAGGTAATACAGATTTTTGTTCTTTCTTAATTATATAATTATCCTAAACAGCATAATTCTGTTGCTAATCATACTAATAATTGGTTCAAAAAGAAGGAATCTAAGGCAAATATTCTAAGCTGACCATCTTCTATTATTTCGTAAAGAAATTTGAAATGATATGTACAAATTATCTTTTGTTGAAGGGAAATGATATATACAGCCTATACTAAGGTGCACACGCCTTGAAACAACAATTATAAGAACTATAATCAAGTGTTTGAGAAGTAAGTTGAAACCGAGAGTTTGAAGTGAAAGTATTGTAACATGTAATAGTAAAAGTTTTACGTTATAGCATGTAAAAGTTTACATTGTTTGATTTTTTTTTTGAAAATACATTGTTTGAATTAAAACTGATGAGTTTCAACTGATTTTATTAAACGCAGGCTTTTACCAACGTATAAATTCGTGTATGTGTCTCAAGAGAGAGCTAGAATTGTTGGACGAGAAAAATTGGAATCTCAAGTGTATTTCAAAGGAGGTTATCATCCCAACCATACCAATTTGAAAATAGGTACCTCATTTTTTTTTTTTTTTTGTTTTTTGAAAGTATTCCCTCATATGTTTTAAGTGATTGTTTTTTCAAAAGGAAAATTTATATAAATGTACGATGTATTTTGGTTTGTTTGAAAAGTGTACAAAATTTTAGGTATCATCAAATATATACGAGGGCATTTGAAGTGTGTAAAAAAATGCATGTCCTGTAATCATCAATGCTGACTTTTGACTAATTTAATGACAAAAGTGTAATAAAAAAATAAAAAATCAATCTTCCCTTCCAAAAAAAAGTAAAAAATCAATTTATATAACAAACAAACAGCTATGAATTGAAATTTTTTTAATAATAGTTTCCTCTTTTGTTTTCTTTTTTACCTTCAAAGATATTTCAATCTTTCCAATAGTTGAAATTGTGCATTGCCTAAATTATAAATTAGATACACTCTTATATTTTGGTATGAATCTGATGAGGCCATAATACCTTTTTAATTAACTCCAAATACGGGATACATACATACATACATACATACATATATATATATATATATATATGATGTGTAAAAATAGTTTTTACAAGTTAAACTTTGTAGTAGAGGAAAGATTTGATATCTATGTATACATACAGACAATTGTCAATACTTGTAATATTATATATAATGACCAAACTAATTTAATTTAACAAACTCTTCAGTAATGAATAGGAATCAGAATATGTGGAGATATAAAACATTGTTCTCGAAGAATGTTACTCAAAAACTCTCGAAGGCAACTTCGTGCAATACGAGAACAAACTTCCACCTCCGATTGAGTACACAAGATTTAAAAATCTCAACAGTAATAATGTTACGATTCCGCAGTTTATGTGGGAAAGTGTTATCTGGGATAATTAACTTAAAATTAAGATGACCGGCTATGTCATTTACAGACAGTTTCACTTGTTTCTGCGAATCTGCATGATTGTTTTCATTGGGTTATGTAAAGATAGATTCTTCGTCGTAACAACTTTAAAAATACTAGCCGTTTGGGTTTTATTTTGAGAATTTTTAGAAATGTTTTTGTATATTTTTAAAAACAAAAATTTTAAAAACACTCTTAGTATAATTCGCAAAAAAATTTTATTTTACAAAATAAAATAATTTTTACCTATTTTAAAAACAATAGCAAACGAAATTTCCTTGAAAGCAAACAAAAAGGCCTTTTGTGCAAGAAATTAATGGTCGCCTTTTTGGCTTCCAAAACATCATTTTGGAGATTGTAAAGTATATATTATGGTGTTTTATGTCTAGAGATATCAATTTGTAATATCGTAAACGTCTCAACTCAAACTTATTTAGGTCTAAGCGCGCTTGTCATGTGAAAAAATTTCGGTTCAACTCCTCGTGGCTGTATCTTGATCGTGTCTAGCATGACAAGTATCTGTTGAGCATTTCGGGCCTTTTTTGTAGCCTCGTGAGGACAAATAGAATTGATCGCATTTTTCTAGTAATTTGGACTTGAAATCTGAACTGGGTTAAAAAAAAGGACGTGCCAATTGAAAGTCGTTCAACTCATGAGACAGGCCTAAGAAATCCAGACCACAATCTTAAACAGTTGGAGCAAAATACTTCTGTGTAGGCTTTTGTGCTGTGGACACTCGGCCCATTCTCATGCTCAAGGAGACCCAAACGGCCTATCTACTCAGTCTACAGCCGAGCAAATTATATGGGGTGAATAAGATAAACGACTAAATTATGTTTAGGGTTAACGAGACATATAGCTTTTTTTTTTTTTTATAAAATTAAAATATATTTTTAGTTTATGAGTATTTTTTTATGTCTTAATGTATATGTATAAAGACAGTAATGACCTAAATAATGATATTGTTAGTTTTAATTTATTTTTTAGAATAATTAAAATATGTGTATCTAAGATTTCAAACAGATTATGATATTATTATATTTAAAAAATTTCTAAAATTAGGTTGTTTGTTGTTTAAATTCAAATTGATCTAGAAATAACGATTTTAAAATTTCTTCAACTAAATAATAGGATTTTTTTAATAGGATCACGATTTTACTAACAAATTAGAATTAGGATGTTGTAATTAAATTAATGATATAATATTTATTAACTCTTTTTCTGTGTCTTACAGGTTATATAATTAATACATTATTAAGTTAATGATATGCAATGACATTCATTTTTTTAAGACTTCAAGTGGTGATAACATTTTCCTTTTTTTTGTGATAGGTAACTAAATTAATGAAATAGTATTTATTAAGTCTTTTTGTGTGTCATATGTTATATAATTTATATATCATTAAGCTAATGATACATAATGATAATGACATTTATTTTTTAAGACTTCAAGTGATATTGATACTTTGTATTTAGGGTCTGCTAATGTTATAGATTACAAATACAAACAATATTACATTAAGTTAATGATATTTATTTTTTATTGCTTCATGTATTATTATTATTTATTTTTAAATTCTATTGTAAGTAATTTAATGACATGGATGATTTTTTTTATTGTTTAAGTTATATTATAATTAATTAAATATATATGTATTTCTCTAATATCATTTTTTCAATAACTCAACTATGAAAAACATAAGGAGATTTGTTAAAATAAATAAATACATAATAAAGTCTACTTAAAGGGTTTTTTTTTATTCTCAATATATGTAATTTAAAAAAAAACATATAAGTGATATTTGAAAAACAAAGACAAATTTTAATTCACTTCTTAAAAAAAATGTCACATTATGTAATTTTTACTCATGTTTATTGAATTAAAAAATGACTTTTTAAATATTCTATATATGTCTTAAAATGATATTATTAAAACAATTATTATGTAATAAAATTTTGATATCATTAAAACAATTTACTATGTAATGACTATTTTGTAAATATTTTACATATGTCTAAAATAATATTATTAAAATAATTAGTATGTAATTATATAATATAAGATATGATATAATTAAAATTGTTGTTATGTAATTAAATATTTTAACATGTTTTTAATATTTTGTTGAATTATAATTTCATAAAAATAATTTGTTCATACATTTTGCAATCTTTTCTGTCATATCTTTTGATGAGATGTTTTCAATCAAAAGCCCAAGAGTGCTGCGCATCAAGATCCTCGGCCTATAAGGCGTAACGTATGCATGGGCCAGTCCGTAACTGGGCCCCCAAATACTCACGAGTCAGCCCGTTTATGGAGCGGAGTGACAAATACAATCATTTACGAATAGGTTATAAAAAATATACATATATTTACGCATTAATCGAAC
>CAMOHE010051368.1:78670-107664 GCA_946598075.1 Artocarpus hirsutus
TATATATGTATTTCTCTAATATCATTTTTTCAATAACTCAACTATGAAAAACATAAGGAGATTTGTTAAAATAAATAAATACATAATAAAGTCTACTTAAAGGGTTTTTTTTTATTCTCAATATATGTAATTTAAAAAAAAACATATAAGTGATATTTGAAAAACAAAGACAAATTTTAATTCACTTCTTAAAAAAAAGGTCACATTATGTAATTTTTACTCATGTTTATTGAATTAAAAAATGACTTTTTAAATATTCTATATATGTCTTAAAATGATATTATTAAAACAATTATTATGTAATAAAATTTTGATATCATTAAAACAATTTACTATGTAATGACTATTTTGTAAATATTTTACATATGTCTAAAATAATATTATTAAAATAATTAGTATGTAATTATATAATATAAGATATGATATCATTAAAATTGTTGTTATGTAATTAAATATTTACTATTTTGTAAATATTTTACATAAATATTTTACATATGTCTAAAATAATATTATTAAAATAATTAGTATGTAATTATATAATATAAGATATGATATAATTAAAATTGTTGTTATGTAATTAAATATTTTAACATGTTTTTAATATTTTGTTGAATTATAATTTCATAAAAATAATTTGTTCATACATTTTGCAATCTTTTCTGTCATATCTTTTGATGAGATGTTTTCAATCAAAAGCCCAAGAGTGCTGCGCATCAAGATCCTCGGCCTATAAGGCGTAACGTATGCATGGGCCAGTCCGTAACTGGGCCCCCAAATACTCACGAGTCAGCCCGTTTATGGAGCGGAGTGACAAATACAATCATTTACGAATAGGTTATAAAAAATATACATATATTTACGCATTAATCGAACCCATTTTATATAATGACCTTCTTACCCTTTTAATAACATTTCTTTAACTATAAACAAAGATGAAGCGATTAAAGAAAGCTATCGGGCAAAGGAAAAAAAAAAATAGGTGAAGATATGATGAATTGATGACCCAAAAAAACAACCGAATTTGATGTTTTCAAGCCAACATTGATCTTTCAATCATTATTGATCTGAGCTAATGATTGCATGTCGTTTAGAGTTAGATACATAATAATATATATGTATATTTTTTACTTTTAAAGGTATGTAAGAAGGTAAGAAAATTTTTAAGTTTACAATGAGAAAAACTATTTGGTAAAATTGATAAGAATTAATCTTTTTTGTTTAAAATATTGTAGCATATAAAAATTTTATACTATAATAATTTTTTACCTTTTATTATAATATATAAAAACTTTACATCATTTTTTAATCAAAAAATTGATCTAACTAAAATTGTCAAACACCTGTAAATTATCCACCATTAAGGGGGTGTTTGGCAAAGTGGTGGGAACTATGGTTCCCACCACAAAATCAGTTATGAACAGTAAAAAGCTCTCACATGCTACAGTAACAATAAAAAAAATTGCTACAGTGTAAAGTTTTCATATGCTACATTAAAAGTAGTTCTCACCACTGATTCCCACCACCTTCCAAACACCTTATAAATAAGTTTGCATGCGGAAGAATTCTACAAACTGCCCAGGAAGGGTATTATGGGCAAAGTGTCCAAACCGTATATCTGTCCAGTCTAAAACTGGGTTCAAGTCCGTGCTTGACAACCCAAAAAACTGTGGGCAGAGGAGCCGAAGGACAACGAAAAACATGTTCTGAACATGAACACAATAATCAATTAAACCAAAAGTAAGAATCTTCGAAAGCATACTTCAACGACAAAATTTGTCAGTATCTTCCTTTGCCCAAACTATACCCCTATACTTGCTTATTTATTTGTTCTTTAAAATAATAAAAAAAAATTATGCATCTATGCTTGAACGATCAGATAAGAATAATTCAACAAAAAAATAAATAAAATGTATTGAACAGTAGAAATTAGACAGAAGAGGAGCTAATTACTATTAGAGTTCCATTTTATAAACTATTGCCTGTTATTGCTTAAGGAAAACCTTCTACTAGTTTCATGATTCTAATTATATTAGTTGGACTTGGTTCTACTATTTTTGTCCATGAGTTGATTGTGTTCCCATGCATGACTATCCCAATTGTTTTATTAATAGGGTATTCGACATGGTGTTTAAATTTATTGGTTAAAATTGTTTTTACTGTACCATATGAGAGCTTTATACTGTAACAATTTTTTTATTGTTACTGTAATATGTCCGAACCGACCTACAAAACACCCCTTAAGTTGGGAATAATCTTAAGAGACATATTTGCTATATTTTAACTACGTGTAATCTATTTGGCCCTTTTTTTAATCAATATGCAAAATTTTTGGTCTTGATTGTGCAGTTGCATTATTGTGAAATTTTGGCTACGCTTAAATATTAATTTGTCGGCCAAAAAAGTTAGATAGACCAATTAAAGAATACATAAATATATATCAAATTACAGGATATTTAGGAGAATGATTAAAACAAAAAAGTTAATAAGTTTAGTATTGCTTTTGAAACTCTCAAAAGCACAAAAACCAATACACCTAAACTGTTTGATAAAAGTTTATAAAAATACTTTACACAAAAACCAATATACTTTTAAAGCTATTTTAAGAAGTCAAAATTTGTAGCTTTTAAATTATGCCTCTGCTTCTACTTTTACTTTTAAGTAAAATAGTACACAACAATCCCAAATTGAGCAGTTAGTTAGAAGTAAGTTTAACACTTTTTTAGTAAAACGCTCTGCTAGGACTTTTCTTCATTACTGATTAAGTTTCTCTCTGAGAGAAAGCAGCGCTTCCCCCCTCCTTTTAGGCCCAAACCTAGAGCCACCTTCGGGCTGGCCGCTGAGACTTGGCATGTGAGAAAGGGAGGCCATGCTGCATTGGGGTCCTGTGAGGGGGGGCACCAGGGCAGAGGGAGATCTTTAGTTTGTTGAAGAGACTTGAAGAGGAAGCTAATGGACTTTTATGCTGGCGAGATCGGAGGGTGCTGTTTGTGGCAGTTAACAACGATGTTCATGGGCTTCAGCAGCGGCCAGAGGCAGGAGGAATTCCATTATATGGGGGAGCAAGGGGCAAGCCGGGGATGGTAGGGCTTAAAACGTGGCTAGAGGTACTGGAAATTAATGGCTGGGGAGTTGAAACAGCTGAACTTTTAGAAGAAAACGAGCATACCCCACCAATTTTGAAGACGGGACAGAGGGGCCAGGTGGCCGAAGGAGTGGAAAGTCGGTGGCTGAGCCAATCCACAATTAGCCAAGATGGGAAGCGATGGTGGCGGCAGCGGATCATTCCCAACCAGGGTGTTTTCCCCATGTTTGTAATATTTTTTGTGTTTTGGTTTGTTTTGTTCAGTATGGAATAATGTAATTAGTTTCCCTAGTTGTTGTCAATATGTCACCTATGCTTGCTAGGGGTGGAAGGTGTTTAAATGTTGGGCTAGACCTTAGTTTAAGCCACATTGTATGTACCCTCGAAGAAAGGGTTTGGCTTTGGTCGGCGGATTTTTTCCATTGACTGTTGTGGGTCTTCAAAATGAGTTGTTGTTGAGCTCTATTGTATGTATTGAACGGGGTTTTTCTATCTGGGTTTCTATACATGAATATAGTCTCCAAACTTTGGGGTTGAGTTCTTCCACATTAGGTGGTCAAATCCAACCATATATGTACTCGTCTTAGTTATCCATGAAAGTTCCCAATTCAAAAAAAAAAAAAAAAAAAATCCAAACTGAGCCCAAGTCTTGCAAAGCTATGCCCTGCAAATCACATAATTTTCAAAAAAAAAAAAAATTTGTTCGGACACATCTGATGTTGCGGTCCATTCAGATCTTTGGGCTGGGCGAGCCTTTCGGTTGTAGAAGCCTTCTTAGACTGGACTACCACATACCTTTGGAAGAGGCTTATCATTACGGCCCAAATATAGTCTAGCCCAGCCCATTTCAGCTGTGATCTCTTCCCTTCCGTCCGTGGCGCCGTAGCCACATTCTCAGGTAACCATCTCCAAAAACGCAATTCATTGGGAAAAAAGATAAGAAAATAATAATTCATAAAGGATTAAAAAACAAAATACTAGTTTTTTTTTTTTTTGGTTTTCTTGATAAAACTTAATGCATTTTAGTCATTTCCTAATTTGTTAAGCCTATTTTCTTCATCATTGTTATCATTCTCTACAAAAATCCACTTTGATTTACTAACCACCACTCCCAAATACTAGCACACCAAAAAAAAAAAAACAACCAAAACAAAAACAAAAAGCCCCTTTACCAAAATTGCACGCAGATTGCCCTAACCCTAATTGCCAAGAAATTTTCATTCCACATCACTTAAAACCAACTAAAAAGTCTCCAATCATCGTCAATTGACTCATATACCCCTCAAATCCTCACTTAATTACCACTAGCCACCCCACCTTATTTTTTAGGTCTTAATAATATCATTTCTATGTGCTTAGTACGCTCTCAAACAGCCCAAGCCCTAATTTTTTTCCCCTTTTTTTGTTTATCCGGTAACACGTCAAGAACCGGCTATTGCCGGTAAACACACGCGCCAGGTGACGGGGACACTGGATACCACAGGACGTCGAGACTTTACCATCTACATACCCCAAATTCGCCCTCTCAAGAAATTTTATTTCATATACATATATATATATATATGTATATCACCAAATATATATAAACGAAATTTTTTCTTTGATAAACTCTTCTTCTTTTTTTTTCTAACAGAACAAAACATTGTTGTGTGTTGCTGTGTCGTCTCCTCTGCTCTCTTCGTCTACCTGTTTGTTTTCCTAGAAAAAGAGAAGGAGAAAAAAATGAGACGAAGAAGAAATGGACGGAAAATAAAGGGATAAAATTTTGTAATTTTTTTAATTGTCGCATTCCCTCCATATACAAGGCTGTCTGAGGAATCGGCATAATCTTCGTGTTTGAGCTTTGTGGTTTGTGCTTTTCAGCTTTGTTGTGGAAGGAAATTAAGACTTTCGCTATTTCAGAAGACTCGACGATCTTTCTCGGAGGCGTTTTCGCCTTCCAAGCAACGTAATTTACTCCTCTTTTTTGTGTGGTTTGGATTTTGGTTTTGTTTCGGAGGTGATCTGTTGAGAGGTTCGGATTGGATTTCTTGCTTGTTCGTGTGTTTCTGAAATTTGTTTTTTCCTTTTTTTTGTGGTTTGATTTTCTGCGTTCGGCTTTAGATCTGTTTTGTGCTTGTTGCTTTGGTTTGAATGAGAAGTTTGGTTTTGTAGGAATTTTTGGCTTTAAAATCGGAGTCAGAAGCATGATTTCTTGTTGAAGAGAAAAAGGAAGCGGTTTCAGAAATGAAGAGGTCCAGAGACGACGTTTACATGGGTTCTCAACTCAAACGCCCCATGGTCTCCTCTAGTGGAGAACCGTAAGTTCAATCTGTTTGGTTATATATGTGTGTGTATATATATATGTTTGTATGTATGTATGTATGCGCTGTTCTTTTTTTAATTGCTTGATTATCGCAGTTTAATTTTGTCGATCATGAAATTGAGTTTCTTATTATCGAAATTTTATGAGTTCTTCTGTTCGTTTAATTTTACCTTTTCTTTTATTTCATTTTGTGAATAAATGTTTACCTTTTGATATATCGTAATTTTGAAAGATTAATTTCTTTAATTTTTATTGAAATTAGGGAGTTTGTGCTTTATTACGATTTTTTTCTATTTTTATTTAGTTGTTATATTGGAATTTTAAATTTGGATTATATTTGAATTTAAAATAGGATTCTTAGTATTCTGTTTAAATTACGACTCTTTGTGAGACTAGTATTAATTGGTCTATAACTAGGGCGTTAAGCTTGTAATTGCATTTTATCAGTGATTTTAAGCCTCGTCGAGGCGAAAGGGAGAAAATAAAATCGCATTTTATCATGGTTTTATCCGGTCAAGCTCTTTTATGGTATGTGCAAATCATCTGAAAGTTGTTATCTTTGATGCTCTGGTTTACTGGAGCAAGGAGTCCTGCGGACTTCGTTAATTTATTTCAATTATAACCTCTTTTTTTTTTTTAATTTTTGCAAAAATGAAGGTCTGGGCAACCCCAGATGATGGGAGGAGGTGGCGCCCAGAAACTTACAACAAACGATGCCCTAGCATATCTAAAGGCCGTGAAGGACATATTTCAGGACAAGCGGGAGAAATATGACGACTTTCTTGAAGTAATGAAAGATTTTAAGGCTCAAAGGTTTGATCATGCCTTTCAATATGCTTCCTTTCTCGATATTTTATCATTTAAGTGGACTAGAGTGGTGTGGGTTTTGGATTCCTTTT
This sequence comes from Artocarpus hirsutus, assembly GCA_946598075.1. NCBI lineage: Eukaryota > Viridiplantae > Streptophyta > Magnoliopsida > Rosales > Moraceae > Artocarpus > Artocarpus hirsutus. Next base: position 84,957 of record CAMOHE010051368.1, read on the forward strand.
AAAGTTTTCTGTTTATGTTGCATTGGTTGCAGAATCGACACTGCCGGTGTGATAGAGAGGGTGAAGGACTTATTCAAGGGACACCGAGACTTAATTTTGGGTTTCAATACATTCTTGCCAAAGGGATATGAAATTACCCTTCCACTTGAAGACGAGCAACCTCCACAAAAGAAACCTGTTGAATTTGAAGAGGCTATCAACTTTGTCAACAAAATTAAGGTGGGAATATCTCTTAATAGTCTAAACATTTTGTAAACAATTTTGCCATCTAAGTGTAGTAATCTAATAAAGTTTGTAGTAATCTAATAAAGTTTGCTGCATGCAGAACCGGTTTCAGGGTGATGATCATGTTTATAAATCGTTTTTAGACATTTTGAACATGTACAGAAAGGATAACAAGTCTATTCAGGAGGTCTACTCTGAGGTGTGTTTGATGCTTCGATCTGTTTTTTTCCTCCTCGTTTGCATGGTTCTGTGGAATTGTTGGCTTGACACCTCCTTTGTGATGGTTTGAAATTGCCTTTCTTGGTTTTGATCTCATTGACTTTTGCAGGTTGCAACGCTATTTCAAGATCACCCAGACCTGCTTGTGGAGTTCACTCATTTTCTACCAGATGCTTCAGCAACTGCTTCCACTCATTATCCTCCATCTGTTAGGAATTCTGTGTTCCGTGATAGGGGCTCCGCCATGCCCACTATGCGGCAAATTCATGTTGACAAGGTTTACATATTTTCTCATTTGTCAGCATTATTAGAGAAAATAAGTAAAAAAAAAAAAATTCCACAATGCCCACTGAGCTAACATCTTAGTTATACATCTGTTGACAGAAAGATAGGAACTTGGCTTCACATGGAGACCATGACCTTAGTGTTGATCGTCCTGATCCAGACCATGATAGATCCCTAATGAAAGCAGACAAAGAGCAACGTCGGCGTGGGGAAAAGGAAAAGGAGAGGAGAGAAGACCGAGAAAGAAGGGAACAAGAACGGGATGATAGAGATTTTGAGCATGATGTTAGTAGGGACTTCAACATGCAGCGTTATCCCCATAAAAGAAAGTCTGCACGTAGGGTTGAAGACTCAGCTGGTGAACAAATTCAGCAAGGTGGAGATGGTGATGAGAATTTTGGATTGCGTCCCATTTCATCCCCCTATGATGATAAAAATTCTGCAAAAAGTGAGTGTTTAGATGCTTTGTTTGTGAGACTTTCTCACATAATTATTGTCAAAAATCGGATGGTAGATCAAAATTGTTGATTAGGGGCAAATCAAGAGCCATGAAAGTATGCTATCCATGTTTGTTTACTTCTCCAGAATAAAATGTTTGTTTTACCATTTTCTCTCCCGAGAATATTACAATATATATTTAACTGGGAATCTTGCTGATGGCAATAGGGCAAGGATTTGGCTAAGTGAACATTGAAGTCATGTGTGGCCTTTGATTTAAGATTGTAACATCATTTTTCCTCTTTCTGAAGCATATTATTACATGTTTTTGCTATTGAATGCCTGTTTTTCTTCCTCCAGTTGTTTAGTTTAATGCATGTCGTGGCAGGTATATATAGTCAAGAGTTTGCATTCTGTGAGAAGGTGAAGGAGAGGCTACGAAATGCCGACAATTACCAAGAATTTTTGAAGTGCCTCCACATCTATAGCAAGGAAATTATAACACGATCTGAATTGCAATCTTTGGTATGGCATGATTGTGTCAAATTTTATTTTGTACCTGACGTTTTATCTTTTATCGTTTCTTGATTCTTGTAAAAGATTTTTTTCCATATTTTTGGTTTTTGAGAACTGAACTTCTACCTTTTTTGAATAGATATTCACTGATATAATGTGTAACTTGTGGCGAATGTCACTTCTGTACACTCTGCAGGTGGGGGATCTACTTGGAAGATACCCAGACCTTATGTCTGGGTTCAATGAATTCTTAACACGTTGTGAAAAGAACGGTAATTTTTTAAATTTCAGATGTTCTCTTATCCGCATACTGTATGGTGAAACTTGTATCTAATTTAATCATGTCCTGCAGATGGGTTCCTTGCTGGTGTCATGAGTAAAAGTACGTAAAGCGATTTGTCCCCCCTTTTATTTTCAATCCAATGCAAGGCACATGTTTATTGTAAAAGTTCTTGGGCTGGAACAAAACCCAACCCTTTTTCTCTTGTTTTGAGCCGAAGATTCCTTTAAGGATTTGATAAGTTGAATTTTGTAATGTTTATGGCTTTGTGAATTTTTTCTTTCATGTATATTGATTTCAGAATCTTTGTGGAATGAAGGCCATTTGCCCAGACCAGTGAAGTCAGAGGATAGAGACAGAGAACGAGATTGTGAAAGAGATGACGGGATTAAAGATAGAGATCGTGAAAACCGAGAAAGGGACGGAAATGATAAAGGTGCTGCCTATGGAAATAAAGATATTGGAAGTCACAAGATGTCTGTATTTTCCAGCAAGGATAAGTACTTTGGAAAGCCTATCAATGAACTTGACCTTTCTAACTGTGAGCGTTGCACTCCTAGCTACCGTCTTCTGCCGAAGAATGTATGTATTGTTTTTCTCATAGTTCATTCAAATTTTTCTCTAAGTAGATTGAGGTCGTTTCACTGATGTTGCTATTTGTTGTGATACGCAGTATCCAATACCCTCTGCAAGTCAAAGAAATGGTCTTGGTGATGCAGTATTAAATGACCATTGGGTATCTGTCACTTCAGGAAGTGAAGATTACTCATTTAAACACATGCGCAAAAACCAGTATGAAGAAAGTCTGTTTCGATGTGAAGATGACAGGTTTTGCAGCATAACAGAATCTTATAGTTATATGTTTACTAGTTTATGGTTGTCGCTAATTGAGGGGTGGTTTTCCCATCAAAGTGTAGCCTTTGTCTTGTCTTTCCTGATGCTTGCTTCATTTTTTGGTACTTGTGCATGAGTGGAAAATTTTTCGTAATTATCACTCCAGTAGGAAATAGCACCATTTCATTTCTTGAATATTGCCTTGTTCTTTCCTCCTTTAATGACTTATAAATTGCTTAAAAGAAATGATGCTGTCATTGCATCTACCGTGGCATGTCTTAATGTTCTGTTATTGACTTTCTCAGGTTTGAACTGGACATGTTGCTAGAGTCTGTCAATGTAACAACCAAGCGTGTTGAAGAACTCCTAGAAAAGATCAATAACAATACGATCGAGACAGAGAGCCCAATTCGTATTGAAGATCACTTCACAGGTAATGGTCTCTTAGATGTCAAATTTGCTTCTGTAGTGTAAATTTAGTCATTGGATGCTTTCATTGATGGGATTCTTCCTTGTCCTTGTTGTAGCTCTAAATCTGAGGTGTATTGAACGGCTGTATGGTGATCATGGGCTTGATGTGATGGACGTGTTAAGGAAGAATGCTCCTCTTGCTTTGCCCGTTATTTTAACCCGTTTGAAGCAAAAACAAGAAGAGTGGGCAAGATGCCGTGCTGATTTTAACAAAGTTTGGGCTGAGATATATGCCAAGAACTACCACAAATCGCTTGATCATCGTAGCTTCTATTTTAAGCAACAAGACACGAAGAGTTTGAGTACAAAAGGTAAATTGCAACTTTATATTACCACTCCCACATGTATTACGATCATGATTGTTTTTCTTTTTCAATTATTTCATGATATTTATGACCAATCTTTACTTCAGGTACTAACTGCCTGTAAGATAATATTCCATACAACTGGTCTTGTTATTTTTTTACCCTGGGCCACTTATATTTTTCCATATACTGATGGTTCACTTGTCATTTCCCTTCCCAGCCTTATTGGCAGAGATAAAGGAAATAAGTGAGAAGAAGCGGAAGGAAGATGACGTTCTTCTTGCTATAGCTGCTGGAAATAGAAGGCCAATCATTCCCAACCTGGAATTTGAATATCCTGACCCTGAGATCCATGAAGACTTGTATCAGCTCATTAAATATTCATGCGGAGAAGTTTGCACAACCGAGCAGTTGGATAAAGTTATGAAGATTTGGACAACCTTTCTAGAACCCATGCTCGGTGTTCCTTCAAGGCCTCAAGGCGCAGAGGACACAGAAGATGTTGTTAAGACAAAGACTCATGCTGCCAACAGTGCTCCTGGAAGTGCAGGAGAGAGTGAAGGCAGTCCTCGAGGTGGCGCTACTGTCATGAATTCCAAACAGTTCAGTCTTTGCAGAAATGGAGATGAAAGTATTCAGCCTGAACAATCAAGTTCTTGCAGGAATTGGCCTGCAAATGGAGATAATGGGAACAAGGAAGATAGTTCTGTTGATGTGGATCATGCACGTAAGGATGAACCTTCCAGCACCACTGGACATGGAAAAATGCAAATTCATACATCTACGGCTGATGAAGCATCTGGGGTCAACAAACAAGACCATCCCAGTGAACAATTAGGCAATTCAAACAATTCACATGCCACTGGTGTGGAGCAAAGTAATGGAAGAACAAACGTAGAGGACACGTCAGGTTTTTAGATGCTTTTCTACCTTTAGATTTTAAAATACTAGTTATTCTTTTGCTTCTCTCTTCCTTTGATACAATAACTAGATCACTGAGATGTCAATTTTCTCCCACTGCAAGGTCTTAGTGCTACTCCATCCCGGCCTGGTAACGGTACTGTTGATGGTGGGCTTGAGTTTCCTTTGTCAGAGGTATGGTTATCGTTATTGGTAAAATTTCTGCCTACATGTTAACAGCATGGATTCATGCCATTCTTCTTATCTTTGATCCAAATTGATGCTTCAGGGTGGTGATTCTACGAGACCTGTTGTATCTTCAAATGGGGCTGTGACCGAAAACCCCAAAAGTCACAGGTATCAAGAAGAATCTGTTGGGCATTTTAAGGTTGAAAGAGAAGAGGGTGAATTATCTCCTAACGGAGATTTTGAAGAGGATAATTTTGCAAACTATGGGGAGGCTGGTTTGGAAGCTGTGAATAAAGCAAAGGATGGTGCTGCCAGCAGGCAATATCAAAACAGACATGGAGAGGAAGAATTGTGTTGCAGAGAGGCAGGAGCAGAGAATGATGCCGATGCTGATGATGAAGGTGGGGAAAGTGCTCAGAGGTCATCAGAGGATAGTGAAAATGCTTCTGAGAATGGTGATGCTTCAGGAAGCGAGTCTGGTGATGGCGAGGAGTGTTCTCATGAAGAGCATGAGGAAGATGGGGAGCATGATGAGCATGATACAAAGGCCGAGAGCGAAGGAGAGGCTGAAGGGATGGCTGATGCCCATGATGTTGAAGGGGATGGAACGTCGTTACCCCTTTCAGAACGCTTTCTACTGACTGTGAAGCCTCTTGCAAAGCATGTTCCTCCAGCTTTTCATGATAAAGAGAAGGACTCTCGTGTTTTTTATGGAAATGATTCTTTCTATGTGCTTTTCAGACTTCACCGGGTATAGCTGATTACATTTCCTAAGAAACAGACATACATGCGTAGTTTCACGTGTGTCTGATTCATTTGATGGACAATTTATAAAGAATGACTGTTAAAATCTTTTATTTTTTTATAATCCATTTTGGCAGACATTATACGAGAGAATACAATCAGCAAAAATCAATTCATCGTCTGCTGAAAGGAAGTGGAGGGCTTCAAGTGACGCGATTCCAACTGATCTCTATGCTAGGTGACTTGGCTTTAGATTTTTCTCCTCTCTGACTTTGTGCAACTTCCAAGAAATTGCTATATGCTAACTTGGAGCTTCATATTTGATATCGTGGTCCAGATTTATGAGTGCACTTTACAATCTGCTTGATGGTTCCTCCGATAACACAAAGTTTGAGGATGATTGCCGAGCTATAATTGGAACTCAGTCATACGTTTTGTTTACATTAGACAAGTTGATTTACAAACTTGTTAAACAGGTAACCCAAGTAGCTCTCTTTCAATCTCTTTCCATTGTCCTATATTTGTTAGCAACATTTGGTTCATGAAGGTTTCTCTTCCACAATTTTTCTCAGCTCCAAACACTTGCAACTGATGAGATGGACAACAAGCTTCTCCAACTACATGCCTATGAAAAATCAAGAAAACCTGGAAGATTTGTCGATATTGTTTATCATGAGAATGCCCGTGTTCTTCTTCATGATGAGAACATTTATCGCGTTGAATGTGTAGGTTTTCAGAGATTTTTTCTTACCACCCCAATTGAACTTTCATTTATATCTTTAAAAAACTCGAAACTTTCTTTCTTAATTTCTTTTTTCACTACAGTCGTCCTCGCCGACCCACCTATCAATTCAGCTTATGGACTATGGGCACGAAAAGCCAGAAGTGACTGCCGTATCCATGGATCCTAATTTCTCAGCATATCTGTATAATGATTTCCTCTCGGTTCTTCTCAATAAGAAAGAGAAGTCTGGGATCTTCTTGAAGAGGTTTGTCAAATTTATTCAAAATGGTAAAGATTGTTGCAGCTTCAGTAGTCATTGTTGATAGCGCGTCCATGATTTTGCAGGAATAAGCGCAGATATGCCAGTAATGATGATTTTTCTGCCACCTCTCAGGCCATGGAAGGACTTCAGGTCATAAATGGTCTGGAATGCAAGATAGCTTGCAATTCATCTAAGGTAAACCGTCTTACACATGTTTGTGCATTTGTTTTTCATTTCGAAGATCTTTTGTAGTTGTAAAAGATGATATTTTGCATTTGACATTTCCACTTGGATTTTGTTGAGATAGGTTTCATACGTTTTAGACACACAAGACTTTTTGTTTCGGACAAAGAAGAGGAGGAAAATTTTGCACAGAAACAGCAGTTGCCACAGCCAGGTTAGGTCTTCAAATGGTTCGAGTAGAGCACAGCGGTTTCACCGACTGCTTTCTAGTTCCTGACGTGCCTTTCCGTGGAGCAAAGTAAATACAGTATGTATTTAAAAGTCCTTTATGAATTTGTATCTTTTTTTTCCCTCACGTGTATGAACTTCCGAAAATATTGTCAACATTTTGCTTTTGTTCTGGAGCAGAGCAATTTGCACGGGTACTCTTTTACGACACAAGGCGCCTGAATCGAAGAATGAGGTGCTGCGAGCGAATAGCTTCTCTGGAATTAACCTTTCATGATGTATTACCGTCGTATTTCTGTCTCACCAATCAAAATAAAAGAGTTGAGGGAAGAGAGGACATTGCTCGAAAGTTGTAATATACCCTTAGTTGATGGCATCTTTAGCCAAGACCTACTTGTAAATAGGTCATTGTTATGTAAACTTAAGAGATACATGTTCATTCAATTCATCTATAGCCTTTTGTTATCTTATGTAGCCTAATAATACATTTTTCCCTCTATTTTCCTGAATTTTGTTTTTTCTTTTTTGCCTTGATTAACAGTTGCAGAGGTGGACGCGGTTGGGGTCGGGGAATGCTCTTTAGCATTTTTCTGCTACTATTTTTTTTTCTCCTTTTAAAATTTGTAATACTTTATATTCCTAATTTTTGCCACGAGAAAACATGATTTTTGCTATTAATTGTGAAGTCTCTGATGGCTAAGTAGCTTCGGTTTCATGTTCTCCGGAGTTCACATTACGAGTGTTTAGAAATTAAATTGAAACTTAAAATATAAAAACTTAGAAACTTTTACTTTATACGAGAGCTTTATACTGTAACAGTTTAGTGTTATAGAGATGATCTATTGTTTGTGTATGTGTGTTTTTTTAGATATGTTTACGTTGGACATTACAAAAAGATAACATTATACCAGTTAGCGTATTTTTTAATTCATGAATGCCTTTTGTGTTTGTGTGTGTAATAGAATAGTGATCTAGTTGCATCAATTATGAACCTCGAAAGAAAGTTCCATCAACGATGGCGTTCGGTGAATAAATTCGGCAGCAAAGAAAATAAAGCATTCTTCAAAGAGACGATACCAGTCGATGCGTGTATGTGAGACTGAAATGCAGTACTTCAATTCGAGTGTAAAATACATGAATCCTATTGTTAATCTAATAAAATATATATAAAAAGATCAAATAAAATACATCATTAGGACTACACCAACCTTTTCTCTTGAGAGAACATCTAATATCTATAATTAGGGTTTTATGTCAAAAATAGTGAAGGTTCTTTATTTTTATTTTTTTTGTCATATATGTCACTGCATTGTTTGTATATTTGTTGAAATTCTATAAATTTAAAGTACCCGTATTTCCGTATGTACCAATATTTTAATTCTTGTAAGGTGGTAAGCAGGTACTGTGTAGCTAAAAAAACCCCCAACACTCGCAGCTTTTAGTTTCTTTTTTCTCGATCTTCTTGTTTTGGCTAAATCTGACCGGACTTGAAAATAAAGAATGACCATTATTTATAACGAACCTTGGAAAAGCCTTCCCACATAGGAAACAACGCAGAACTTCGGTGAGAAAATTGTGTCGGCATAAGAAAACATATCATCCAGCCAGTTCACTAATTGGTGGACGGTCCATAACATCAGAAGCACTTCGTGCATTACTCTGCAGGACTGGATCAATATCGGGCAACTTGGGAACTTGAGCCAACAAATCGATGGTCCGTCGTAAGAGTCGGGCCAGATCACCGTCATCCATGGCACAGTCCATCATTAGTTCTCTCCAAGTCAGCCCAGAAGCCCAAGCTTCAACCATACCCGAAAATTGGCTATCTAAACAACAGGGAATGTTTACTCCATGTTTTTCTTGCAGTTCAAGAAGGGAGTTTCTTTGCTCGTTCAGGAAGTTAATGACGTCGAGGACGGTTGTTGTGGATTCGTATATGCAGTTGTTGTTCTTATACGGGCGGATTTTAATACCTTCCGAGACTAAACTTGCAATGACGGCAGCGAGTTGCGCTGGCTTTAGTTCCTTCAAGATCTTGTTTCTAAGTACCATTGCAAGCCAGAGTTCGTTCTCTCCTCGAATTGCAGCTGCGGTTTCGCCAAGAGGGAATATGACATGGGTGTTAATGTCTAATGCTCTCGTCTCGTGTATGACATTGCTGATCTGCAAGAATTCCTTCCAACCAGATGGTTCAATCTGCTCTATTCTGTTTGTTAAACGTCTTGATCTAGCCTTCAAGCGCTTTATTTTCTCCTCGGTACGCTCAGTCATGTCGACGATCTTTTTGTATTCTTTAAAGCCCTCTGTACGTGATATCTTCTTCTTCAAACGTGCAACTTTGGTTCTTTGTGCTTTGTAAGATTCTACAGCATCACTGTATGCTTCCGACGTATGTAAAAGCTCGTCCTCTTCATAAAGACTGTTCAAAATTGGCACATTCAAACTCCATGACCATGTCTCCAGTGATCCTTCCATGCACCACACACCACCAAATTCAGAATCCGAAAGCTTCTCCCATTTCATTTCCTCCTTGTCAAGAAGCATCCTCATAATTTCCCGAGGCAAAGCATCCCCCTGAGCTAAAGCAACATTTGGAAAGCCCGTCTTATAAACTGTTTTAATCCACTTTTGTGTGAATAGATACCATGAATTATCTGAGCCAAGTGCCACATAATATGATGGTTCTAAATTTGGTTCAAAGTCAAAACTTGACTCTTTCCCTACCGCATTTAGTGCAAAAGCATCATCAGCAGATACCATCATCTTAAGTTTTGAACCATCAAGTGAGTCTACCTTACCAACATAAACAGCAGGAACGGCATGTTGAACTCCTTCAGAATCATTATATTGCAGACATAAAAAAGGTAGTTGTCCATTTTCAAACTCCTCTAACAAAGGTTTCAGCGATAAAATTTTCTGTGTTTCCATCTTTCTTCGTAGTTCAGTCCGTATGCGTTTTTGTTCCCTCAATTCTTCCTGTAGATCTGTAATCTCCTTATATGCTGCTGCCGATAAAAGCTTCCTACTCTTTTTGTCTATAGCCTCATCACTAAGTTCCAAAGTTAGCACCTCAATCTCTTTCTGGATTTTAGTTAGCTCCTCTTTTGCAGCAAGCATAACATTGCTGCTAACATAATTTCCAAAACTTTGCTCGACTAATTTCCTAGCTTCTTCCAAAGTTCGCCCTGTTTGGAAGGCTTTCGTGTCTTCTGATACACTTGATCTGCGAGTGACTTTTGCACCAGCAAGAAGATTTAACACCATCCCATACGAAGCCGTAAACTGCGATACAAGAGGCTCAAGTCCAGCAAACAGAATCTTGCAGCTTTCTTGAGCACCTTCATAAGGTGTCTGAACAACCACGACATGACCTTCATTATCAATGCCCCTACGTCCAGCACGCCCGGCCATCTGTAACAGTTCATTTGAACTTAACTGAGTGCGTCCGTTTTCGATCCTTTTGCTGAGAGATGAAATGACTGTTGTCCTAGCAGGCATATTGATTCCTGCCGCGAGTGTTTCTGTGGCAAAGACAACCTTGACAAGCCCTCGCTGAAACAGTTCTTCTATAAACGACTTCCATAAAGGTAGACAGCCAGCATGATGTGCCGCAACCCCTTTCCGTATTCCTTTCACAGCAGTCTGCCTAACGGCATCAGGATACCGAATGCGGAATCTCTTCAAGGCTAGCTCAACCTCACTTGTCTCACAATCATCCAAGAGGTTGTAATCTTCAAGGTACAGAACGGCTGCATCACATCCTTTCCTGCTAAAAATAAACCAAATTGCTGGAAGCATATCCCTTGCCTTAAGTTGCCATAGCGTTTCGGTAATTTGAGGAACCTAAAGAAAATGTATTAAATTAATGAAAATCATGTGGATAAAATACAGGTTCTTCCTTTTGGATGTGTGACACAGCAAACACATACTTGGGAACGACGTATTGCATTGATGTCATTCTTTGAAAGAGTTTGTCCATATGTGCTACCGTTATCATCGTAAGCCATCTCATTTGCACGTTTCCCTGAATTCCTTCTTCTACCATCATCTCTGGAAGATCTTATTCCTGAAGCACTATGTTGTAGATAATTGAGTGATAACTTCCTGTTACATTTAAAGAAAATATTAATCAATAAATATCACCTGCTTTACCCCTATAGAGAGAGAGAGAGTGGAGATCAAGTAATTTGGAAGAGCAAAGCAAACAATCAAGAGTTCCTAGAGAAGTTATGAGTTGGATGGGGACATGGTAAAAATACAAACAAAAGATCAATAATCTTATGATTTCTATTTCCATCGTAAATATTCAGCAGAGAAAATGTCATGAAGCTTACCATATAAAATATAGATAGCAGCAATTTTATATTCAAGTAAAAGGTTTGTTAGAGAGATTTCAAAACAAAATGGAGCACCCAAAAGCTATTACAACTAACAAGTTTACTCTTGCAAGTTGCAAAAGACTGAAACAACAGACCTCGCGTTTAAGTTACTAGACAAAGAAGAAAAGCCAACAAAACCCGAGATATCTTGATTTGGAATACAGAATTCAAATTTGAAGACTTGATTAAGTGGAGGATATACCTATTCATGCGTGTTCCAGTCTCATCAAGAAGAGGTAGCATTGATGTCTTTGTAGAGAAATGCCATGTCAAGGGTACCGGTCGTTTTGATGATTTTACCAACTCAGTTTTGCCGTGAATCTAGAAGCAAGATTAAAACAAACAGGATGAATCCTCCTATAATTTCTACGTCACTTAAAAAACAAAAATCAAGAGGCTTATGCTGTAAACGGAAAGCATGCACACTGAAAATTAGCTTAGAAAAACGACAACCAAGGTTTTATTTCAGAATTTACATTGCGTATAAGCATGAACGCTGAACAGGAAGGAGATCATCGAGATTAAAGAAGCTACAGTACCTTACCAATCCAACCAGCCAGCTCATCTGGATTTGCGACGGTTGCTGACAGACATATGAGTTGGACCTTTTTTGGGCAATAAATAACCTGAAATTTTAGATATTTGTCGAGTAAGAATAATGTGCTACACGAACACATGTGAGAGCAAATACTATTCTGGCAGCTTAAAAAATTACGTACTATCTCTTCCCACACTGTGCCCCGAGAAATATCACTTAAATAATGAACTTCGTCCAGCACAATCACATCAACATGAAAAAGACTATCTCCAGAAGAAACCAGTCCAACACTGCAGAAAGTATTCAAGTTTCACGCCTTTGATTCCCAATGCCCAAATAAAAAATTTAAAAAAAGGGAAAAACCAACAACAACAACAACCTTGAAAGGTAAAGTTTATTTGACAAACGATGAATGGCATATCAATAACATTAAGGAAGAAATTGAGAACTGTGAAGGACCTATAAAGCACATTACATGCTAGGATTAATCAAAAAATAAATATAGTCCTTATTATTAAAGTTTCACACTTTCACAATGCATGTAGCAATAATAACTATTTTTAAGTAGTGTGCTTTTCCTCTAATCTATACATTTATATCCCAAAAAAAAAATATATGTCTTTATACGTGCTTATCCCAACTCCCATGAAAAATTAAATGAATTAGTCTGAAATTATTTTCTTCTACCACAAAATGTACCTCTGATACAACATGTTGCGCAAGATCTCAGTCGTCATGATTAAAACCTGAGCATCCTTGTTCACCGCAGAATCTCCAGTGAGCAAACCGACATTGCTGTCGCCAAATGTCTCGCTGAAACACGCTAAAAGTTGCATCAACTCAATTGAAACACTACAATCAATCAACGGAATTACACTTATGTGAGAAAAGCACACAAAAGAACATTTCAAGTTCCTGATTATATGAAAATAACTGACCGAAATTCGCGAAACTTCTGATTGGATAGCGCCTTGAGCGGTGTTGTGTAGAATAGTCTTCTTCCCCTAGCTATTGTCGCCACAGCTGCAGCTTCAGCTATCAAAGTCTTTCCGCTACTCGTAGGCGCCGATACAACCACCGATGAACCGTTCAGGAATGCTTTTATGGCCAAGCTCTTCCAAAAATCAATTTACAACAAAATAAATAAATAAAAGAATAATAATGAGAGCATAAATATGAACGAATCCAATTCTTCTTCGCTTGAAAGCGATGAAAAAGCTCAATGAAGCGAAAATTATGCCGTTTACAACTTCAACCTAGCTATCGAAGAGTGTATAGCGAACTGTACCTGAAATTTATCGATTCGGAAATCGTAGACAGAAGCGAGCTCATCAACATCGATGATCTCCTCTCCGAACTCTCTGACCTCATTCCGAAGTTTCTCGACTCTCTGCCACTTGAACTCATCGGATCGACTCGGCGACTCCGTGGCGGCCACAGAGAACTCGATCTCGTCGTCGCTCTGGTCGACGCCTTCCGACTCGTCGTCGGAGAACTCGTCGTACTCGTCGGCGGTGACGTCGTCATCGTCGTCCTCGTCCTCATCGTATTCTTCGTCCGCGTCGGACACTTCCTGTTCTACAGAGAAGGCGGAGCTCCGGTACTTTGAGAAGACTCGGAGACGCAGTGAATTTGGGGACGGCGAGGGAAGTGATTTCGGGACACAGAACCGAAGGGTTTGGGGAATAAAACGAGATTTGGGATGAGAAGAAGAAGGTTTGAGCGAGGAAGAAGAGAGAGAGAGGAGAGTGAAGGGGTTTGGAGGAGAGAGAAATGAGGAAATGGAAATGGTGGCGTTCATGGCGGGAGGGGGAATTTTACTGCGATTTTTTGGATACAAAAATCGTATATGCGCTCCAGTGCTTAGGCTTATCGTTTTGTTTTGTTTTTTTTTTTTTAATATTATATTTTTTGTGAAGAGACTGGGGCAAAGCGAGTCGTTTGATTTTGTTGGGCTGGGCTTGATAAACCCAGTTTACATATGGGCTTGGCCCAGTTTGATATTTGCTGGGCAATTGCTAACTGGTTGGACGACTCCGACAAGTGGCGATTCCGACGGTCTGCTTTGTTAGAACTGCTCCTCGTGTTAACAAAACACATGTGGCTTTTTTTATTTATAGATTTAAAATACGTCTATAGTTTATAAATATTTTTTATATATCTTAATGTATTTATATAAAGACATTAATAATTATAATAATAATATTGTTAGTTTTAATTTATTTTTTTAGAATAACTATAATATACGTATTTAAGATTTCAAACGGATTATGATATCATTATAGTTAAAAAAATCATGTGTTTGTTGCTTAAATTTAAATTAGTATCTAAAATAATGATTTTAAAATTTCTTAAAAAGATGAAATTTTTTTATCTATAAGTTAGATTTACCGACAAATTGAAATTAGGGTGTTGTAATCAAATTTATGTAATTAAATTAATGATATAGTTTTACTGATAAATTGAAATTAGGTGTTGTAATTAAATTAATGACACAGTATTATTAAGTCTTTTTATGTGTCTTACTGGTTATATATTGATATATCATTAAATTAATGATACCTAATGATAATGATATGCAATGACATTTATTTCATAAGATTTCACGTGAATGATATTTCCTGTTTTTTATATGTAATTAAATTAATAATATAGTATTTATTAACTCTTTTTGTGTATCTTATAGGTTATATAATTATTATATCATTAAGTTAATGATATGTTATGATACTCAATGACATTTATTTCATTTTTTTAAGACTTCAAGTGATAATGATAATACATCAACGTAATATGTTAATTAAGAAATATACGTGTATATTTTTTTCCTAATTTAACTATTTAAAAAATAAAGAAATTTGTTATAAAAATTTAAAGACATGAAAATATTTAATTAAAGGGTATTTTAAGATTTTGAATATATAAAATTTAAAAAAAAAAACATATAAATGATATTTATATAACAAAAATAAATATTAATTCACTCGTTAAAAAATAGACAAATTATGTAATTTTTACCTGCTCTTTTAAAGTTTGGACAGCAATTTTCGTTACCAAAGTACGCACCATAAAAAAAATAAAAAACAACAACCGTACCAACCAACAATAATTAACTAAATTTTAGAGATTTGAGAAAAAAATATTAATTGAAACAAGACAACATAAATTAAATTAAAAGGAGGAAGTCATAAAGATGATAGCTACCAAACACATGCAGCTACTCTTCTTTTGCTACGATACTTCCAACAAACTGTCCCCCGGCGGTTTTGCTTTGCTTTTCATATCTGTTTTTGTTTTCTTTAATCTCTTTCTTTGGATGTATTAGAGTGCTTGAAAGTATAGTCAATATAAGTCGAAATTAAAATATTTTAATATATAAAAATTTTATATTATAATATATAAAAGATCTACATTGTAACATTTGAAACTTATTAGTTCCAACTAAACTATCAATTGGAGCTTATAATATTATAATAACTTGGCCAAAAAACATATCATTGATACCAGTATACTTGAATGAGTTAATAGCATCGAGAACAAGATACGAAAGACTATCAAACATTTATTTTATAGGATGTTTGGGAATCTTGGTTTGAAACCAATTGGTTTAAAATGTTGAATTAGTAGATAACTTTATATTATAACTCATTTTTGTTTTATACTGCAACAATTAAGAGCTTTACAATATTTAACTTTAAACCAATTGGTTTAAACTAATTCTTTAATCATGTATTATTGAGAGAAAAAAATTGCACTAATGAAATACTTTTAACATTCTATTTTTTTTACTAAATTCATATGGCTGTTTTAATTTTCAATGATAGATGCAACTTTTTAATGTTGAATAATGTGATGACTTTAAAACATCTACCAATAAAAAAAAAATTTAACAACTCGTATTGCGTTCATTTTAAAAAGTTGAGATCTTCGGTTATACTCTCGATATAGATTATGTATATATAACCCATGGTTCCAATAATTACTCATAATTAAGGGTGTGTATGATCAAGTTTAGTCCCAGACCATTAGGTGTTGTAGACTGTACCAGTGGTTTGCAAAATTTTCATATGGGATAGAATTGTTTCTTGTAAGTTAAGACTTTCCTTAAAATAAAAGGTAAAACATGAATGTTAATTTACATCTTTAATCATCACGCTATACGATACTGGGGTGTTTGGAAGGCGGTGGGAACTAGTGGTGAGAACCACTTTTTATTGTAGCATGTGAGAGCTTTACACTGTAGCAAAAAAAAAAATATATATATATATATTTTGTATTGTTACTGTAACATGTGAGAGTTTTATACTGTTCATAACTGATTTTGTGGTGGGAACCGCAGTTCCCACCACTCTGCCAAACACCCACTGAAATTTTTAACTTTATTTAATAGAATTAACAATCTTACTTCCTTTTTTGGGTGCCAAAAACACGAGAGAAAAACCTTTTAAAAAAACACGAGAGAAAAAGCAAAAAAGCAAATTATATACTCATAATAATGGTCCCCGCAAATGTTGATAAAATGAAAAGCATAAACATTTATCAAAAAATAAAGATAAAAAATATGATTGTGACGACGATGAAGAAGAAGGGTTTGTTTGATATGCATGTTTGGAATAGTTTGTTTTAGAATTGTATGGTTTAGAACTATTTGTTTTAAATCATGTAGTTTAAATAGTAGTTGTTGGGGGAAATTTTTCACAATGAGAAAACCATCTGAAGTTCATGCCTTCTTTAATCCAAGCACCTGATCAAGTTGGCTAAAAAGACCAATCCAACCAGAACAGGATTTGTTCGACAAGGACAAGGTGTGTCCAACCAGGACAAGATCTATTCAACCAGGGCCTATCCAAGCAGAATCTGTTAAACTAGGGACCGATCCGACCAGGACAAGATTTGTCCAACCAGGAACCGTCCTACCAAGACAAGATCTATCCGACCAAGACTTATCCAAGCAGGATATGTTTGACTTACCCAAAGATCACCACGTGGCACCATCTCAATCATCCGTTGGGCAATCCTCCTTCACGGAGATCGTGACACCTATCGCTGGACACCTGGGTTATAGACCAAACCGGTCCATACCCGGATCCAAGCTAAACTCAATAAATAAAAGCATCAACTCCACCACAAAGGTATGAGCATTCTTCCCTTGCTTTCCCTACCTCTCCCTTAGCTCTTCCTGGTCAAAACACTGACTTGAGTGTTGGAGTGCCCTTGGCAGGCATCAAACTGGTGTCCCCTTACTCCAAGGCATTATCTCCTCTTGTAGATCCTACCAGACTAGGTCGAGCCAAGTAGAACAGGAGATAGAACATGAAATCCGACCTCCGTGCAAACCCGCACGCTGTGTTGTGCTGAATCCAGGCATCAACAGTAATTTTGAAGAGACATTTAGAATACAAATATTTAAAACGAGAATAATAGTTTAAAACAAGAATTGGTGTTAGAAAAACTATAGTTTATGAAGGAAACAAAAATAAAAATGGTTTTATTATAGAAAATTGTTCAAAACCGTCTAAACTTGAGGGGCAAAGTTTAGATTTTTGGTGTTTATGCCAGTTTAAAAGCGGATTTTAAAACCGCCTTAATTATTATTCTACCAAACGACAATTTGAACTGTCTTTATAGTTTAAAGCGATCTCCATGGCTTAAAACTTACGCCCAAACGACACAGAAAAAATTAAAACATGGAGTGCCTTTGGCACTGCAATTAAAACCAAAAGTTTAAACAAATTTATTACAGCATGTGAGAGTTTTACACTATAGCATACTTTTGTTGTACAATGTGGCTTACTTTTACTGTATACTATAACAATGATGGAGCCAGGATTTATTGGTTGGAGGGCTAATTTTTTTATCAAGATTATACTAACATATAAATAACCATTAATTTAAAGGGGTCAAGTCTAATTTATGTACATATCTACTGTATTAACATTAAAACCACTACATATAAGAAAAAAGAGCTACGGGCATGTCTTTATTTTTGTCGTTATACTATAGCATATGAGAGTTTTACACGTCAATAGTTGAAATAAGGTTAAGAACGCTACTGTCAAACACAGTAGGTGTTAATAATGTTATTATCCTTGAAAGAAAATGAAACGCAGGCTCAGATACTTGTCAAATAACTAAATTCAGGAGACTAATCACATATAAAGTCAAATTAATCACTTGGCCAGGAAATACAAACAGGAGAAAATAAAAAACAAAACATTTCTTCATGGATTATAAAACAGAAGAAACATGGCGTTAGACATATTATGTGCATTATTAGAATAAATTAAAAAAATGAAAATAAAAGTCAAAGAAATCACTGGCCAGAAAGAGAAAGTTACCTAATCACATCACAGTCCCTTCTCAAACAGAAACACGTATTATTCGGTCCTGAAAAGAAATCTACCGAAAAATAAATTTTCAATAAATTTTTATTTAAATAACAAATGTAAAGGACTATTTCCTCTCCGTACTCTCCTCCACCCGCCCGCCAAATCCCTATTTTCCCCCCTCTTTTCTCTCTTCGGCCGAAGACCCAAATCCGACGATCGAGATGGCTCTATCACACATCACCACCTCATCATCACGCTCCAATCTCCTACGGCCGCTCACATCCGCCCTATCCACCTCCCACCCTCTCAGCCGCCCGATCTCCTCCGCCGCCGCCGATGACTCCAACACCATCAGCATCGAGACCTCCGTCCCGTTCACGGCCCACAAGTGCGACGAGCCTTCTCGCACCGTCGAGACGACTCCAAAGGAGCTCCTTTCCTTCTTCCACGACATGGCCACGATGCGGCGTATGGAGATTGCTGCCGACTCTCTCTACAAGGCCAAGCTGATCCGGGGGTTTTGCCACCTGTACGACGGCCAGGAGGCAGTCGCGGTGGGGATGGAGGCGGCGATCACTAAGAAGGACGCCATCATCACCGCCTACCGCGACCACTGCATCTTCCTCGGCCGCGGTGGGACCCTCCTCGAGGTCTTCTCGGAGCTCATGGGCCGCCAGGCCGGTTGCTCGAGAGGGAAGGGTGGTTCGATGCATTTTTACAAGAAGGACTCCGGGTTTTATGGCGGACACGGCATTGTCGGCGCTCAGGTCCCGCTCGGATGTGGATTGGCTTTTGCGCAGAAGTATTCCAAGGATGAGGCTGTGACCTTTGCTCTCTATGGAGACGGCGCGGCCAATCAGGGCCAGTTGTTTGAGGCTCTTAACATCGCCGCGCTCTGGGATCTGCCTGCAATTCTGGTCTGCGAGAACAATCACTGTAAGGAGTGAAAAAAAGGATTAGATTCGATTCGATTCGATTTGTGAAATTTCTTTTTTTGGGTGTTTCTTAGTGACCAAATGCTGAAAATGAAAATGAAAGTGATAACAAACAAGGCGTTGCTTTAGTTTTGATATTGATTTGGTTTTTTTTTTTTTTTTTTGGCAGATGGGATGGGTACGG
Organism: Artocarpus hirsutus; assembly: GCA_946598075.1. NCBI lineage: Eukaryota > Viridiplantae > Streptophyta > Magnoliopsida > Rosales > Moraceae > Artocarpus > Artocarpus hirsutus. Next base: position 104,125 of record CAMOHE010051368.1, read on the forward strand.
CTGAATGGAGAGCGGCGAAGAGTCCGGCCTATTACAAGCGTGGGGATTATGTTCCTGGCTTGAAGGTGAGGCTGATAAATTCGTGTTTTGTTTTGAAATTTTTTTTTTTCATTTTGAAAAATTTTGCTTCTTTGTATTGTTGGATTCTAATTAGTAGCTGCTTTTGAAAATCAAGTTTATGGACTAAACAAAAGGCAAAAATGGAGCGAATTGATTTAACATGTTTTCAATCCGCTATGAAATGCAAAGAAATGAAAAAAATTGTGGCCTTCCCTGCTTTATTGTTAGTCGCTAATATGGTCATTCCGGGCAGAAACAAACTTTTTGTTGTCTGCCTGCCTGTTACGCTATCTGTCTTTCACCAAGATACCGACTTTTTCGAATGTCCCCTCATTTTTTGCGTTCATTTTCCTAAAGTATAACCAAATTATGTTTGTTATGTGCTCTTAAGTGTCGACTTATGCCTTAAAAATTGTCCCTATTATTCAAAAAAATAATTGGTTGAGTGTTTGCAGCAGACTCTGTTAGTAGACCAAGACTTTCCCTTTATTTGACTGGCTTTGTGATTCTGGTGCAAGTTCTTGAGTTGAAATGATTCTCTTCTTTCATTTGGTGTGTTGATGCATGTGCTTTTGCTAGTTTCGTGGATTTTCGGTGAGTAGGCACTAAATTCTATCATTATCAATTTTATTTGTCTCAATAAATATATGTTCTACTATTCTCTGGATTTCCTATGGTCTATATCTAGTTGTAATTTTGGGTTCGTCTAGCCAATGGTTTGTAAATACATTCTCTTTGTAACAGGTTGATGGTATGGACGCTTTTGCAGTCAAACAGGCATGCAAATTTGCCAAAGAGCATGCTTTGAAGAACGGACCTATTGTGAGTTCTGTTTGGCACATTGTTCTTTCTTGCTTTCTTTAAATCCCATATTTGATATAAAATTGGACCTTACTGTTGGACCACTGAGGGAAAATTGAACTCAATTCGCCACTTATTTTGTTGGCTGCTTAAAGTTTTCTGACCAGGGAAAATATACGGGAGCCATAGGTCAGTGAATTATAAGTCACGAAATTATTAACTTAAAAAAAATACAACCTATATGCAATGGCTTAAGCCAAATTATCTTCATCGTTTAATGTCATATGGGCACTATATAGGCTGAAAAAGTGATAGGGGAGAGGAAATTATTTTTTATGCTATCAGAAAACCACACACTGGATCCATGAGACGATCTTGATTACAATCTTAGAACTAGCGAGTTGCTTCAGTAGTGTATCTTTTATGTGTTGGAAACGAAAGGCAATTGGCCTGTTTGTTTCACTGTTTAAATCGCAATTCAAACCTTTTTGCTATAATATTTTTTCTTACAAAAATTTAAATTTCTATTCAAACCTATGAGCTAAATGGGCGGAATGCCTTGGGTATTGATTTGAGGATGTCAAGTTTTTACATCAAACATTGAACTAGACATTGGGATGAATTTGTTGCTTTGGAAAGTCAAGTTTTTTCTGCTTTGGGATAAATCGTTGCTTTTTAATACCCAAGTTTTTTCCTCTTTAAGCATAGAGATATATTACTGGTCTACTAATGCATGTTATTGACCTCTATTTTTTAAAGTGAAAAAAAAAAATTATGCGTGTATTTTCCTTGGACATTAAAGCCTCTCGTTTGGTGGATGAGTCCTTGAGTACTGGCCTTTCTGGCTCTATAAACCTACCTTATTTTCTATCTAATATTTCTGCAGAAGTATTGAGTTTTTACGTACTTGCCTTAACTCCTGTAGAAAAAAGGTGTGCTAGGATGATGGATATGTTTCACTAATTTCTATTTTATTATATCGAGGATCATTCTTGGTGTGATAAGATGTAAACTTGTCTTCATACTATTATTTTCCTTTTATATTAGTGGAACACTGTGTTAGCATTCCACATAGAAGTAGTTATTTGACCTATCTTTGTAACTTTGTTGTTTAGATCCTTGAAATGGACACCTATAGGTACCATGGTCACTCCATGTCTGATCCTGGAAGCACCTATCGTACACGTGATGAGATCTCTGGCGTGAGACAGGTTGATACATGCCTGATATTTCTACACGGGAAATTAATCTTTTATTTTGTCTTAATGCGTATCATTAATTTTTCTTAATGATGTTTCTAGGAGCGTGATCCGATTGAGAGAATAAGAAAGCTGATTTTGGCGCATGACATTGCTACTGAAAAAGAGCTCAAGGTATCTTTTTTACTATAGTATTTCCACTTTCATGGGCTTGTATTAGTATTCCAATAGCGTTCAGCGTGGATTTTCTTTGCGGATCTGAGATCCAGTTTTAATTATCAAATCTCTTTAACATTGCTGGAAAACTATACAAAAGTGCTGATAATTGTTTGCTTTACTTGAAGGATACCGAAAAGGAAATAAGAAAAGAAGTAGATGAGGCCATTGCTAAGGCCAAGGTAAGAGAATGCTTCTGTTTCATTTGATGTAGTTATCGGTCATATATCTGCAACTTTTTCCAGAAAGTCTTTGCTTATCTTCCTTTGGATAGTCTTGAGGGTTATGAATATAATGCTGTTTTCTATATGACTTTTCAGGAAAGTCCAATGCCAGATCCGCCTGAACTCTTCACAAATATTTATGTGAAAGATTCTGGACTTGAGGTAATATTTTCACGTGGAAGTTATTACATCCTGCCTTGCTCTTTATAAACAAGCTATTTGAATTCACAACTGGTGTCCCTTCTTGACTATGCAAAATAACTTTTACTACCGTATGCCTGATGTAAGGTTTTTGATTCCTAATTGCAGGTATATGGTGCCGATAGGAAAGAAGTCAGACTTACGCTTCCATGAATGAAAATGACGGGGAAAATTCCTCGTTACCAACAACTTTCCTGCCTTCTTGTTTTCTCCTAAACGGACCACAGCCATCCCTTCTCCTGAAAAGAAGGGCGAAAAAAAGAGCAGCAATAAATGGTTTGAATCAAGATGTTTTTCTCATCTGGTTAAAATTCCATTATTTATGTTTTTTGTATAGGATATTGATTCTTCTCAAGAATCGGGGCGGAATGGTTGAATTCCGGCCGTTGTACTATTTTGGTGAGCCCACAACCTTTGATAAAATGAGTGTGCTTTTGATCCTCCAATACCTGCATTTCTTGATCCGTCGCCGCTCATTTTTACCATATTTATCTGCTCTACTTTATGAATGCTGGGTGTTGCCATGCATCTCTATTGGTGTGATGATATCAGCGAATGCAAAAGTGTGAATCTCACAAGTGGAATTCACACATTCTATTTGTATGGTCTTAGGAGGGTGATGCTGATGATGAATCCTACTATTTTTTTGATTGCTACTTTTTTGGTTATCCAAATAAAAGATTTTTTTTTTTTTTTTCATTTGTGCTAGTATTTTATCGAGGGGAATTTGTGTCAGTACTTTATTAAACTGATTCTGGTACAAGCACGAGGACTGAATGTTGTGAAGTTTTTTTGTTGTTTTGGGGGGGGGGGGGGGGGGGGGGGGGGGGAAAGGGGGC
>CAMOHE010051368.1:107684-140576 GCA_946598075.1 Artocarpus hirsutus
GGGGTGTGGTACGGGTGGCAATTTGTGTCGGTGGTACAAGCACGAGGACGGAATGTTGTGAAGTTCTTTTGTTGTTTTGGGGGGGGTGGGGGTGGTAAAGGTGGCAATTTGTGTCGGTGGGTCGTGTTTATATCATATTGAAGCTAAAAAATCTAAAAAATACATCGATACTAACTCGATCTGTGACACTAACGGTTTGAAAATTTTAACACGGACACAACCTGCCTTGACACGGGTTGATACTAACACGATCCGCATTAACTTGTGACTTATGTAGTATGTGACTTTTAATCAACTCATAATCTGAAATCAACTTGAAACCTAAAATCAACCAATAGCTCAAAACCAACTAGTGATATTTTATAACTTTAAATTATAATATATAAACCAAATTACATAAAAGGAACATAAAACACATATAGGGTTCATTTCGTTGTGTTTTCAATGTATATAAAAATGGTTTTGTTTTGAAAAATAATAATTTTTGGGGAATTGTGTTGAGAGTTTTTTAAATTTTTGTCTCAAAAATGTATAAAATATTTTCAAAAAATTTCAAAATAATAGCAAACGGATTCTCAAAATTAAATCACATCATACTACAAACATTTCAAATTTAGTATTAACTTATTGATGCTATACATACTAGGGCAAAATAGTTTTCAAAAAATAATAACGTATTAAGTTATGGGTCAATTTAGTATCAAGTTAGTTGACACGAACACAACCGGTCTTTGGGAGGGTCATTTTTAGGTTAACACAAAATGGACATGTAGCTAATTTTCTTGATATTAACTTATAAAAAATAGTATCGTGTTTTTGTTGTGTCATCGTGTCGTAACTTGTATTGCCAATTCTAGGAAGGGGTCTTATATTTTGCGCTCCTCTATTGGAATTTATACGGATGATATTACTGCTTGAGATCTTCGGTTTTAATTTCCCCTTTCCTAAGATAAGGAATGACAGTAAAAAAAAAACTTGAGTGTGTTTAAAAATGTTGTTTTAACTTATTAGCTCTAATTACTATAATATAAAGTTCTTACATGTTATAACATTTTAGTTATAACTTGTTAGTTATAACTCTGTTTTCAAACACACAAGGTGAACTATATTACTGAAAATTTCGACCAACAAAGAAAACAAAAGCAAGACGTACGGACGAAAGCATCCGCGTCAAATAACCGGAAAACGACGTCAAAATACCAACGACAATTAAATAGCATAAAATTCAAAAAATGAGAAAAAACGACATCACAAATAGAAACGTAATCCAAAAACAAAACCTTAAGAATGACGGCAAATTTTAAAAAACGACGAGAAAACGTCAATATTAAACGACAACTAAAAGAAAACTATATAATATAAACGGCATGAAAATGGGAAACGACCAAAGCCCAAAAGAACGTGAAATGAAGAACAACGAGAAAGGGATAAAACAACTGAAGTAAAACGACATCGACATCCCAGAGCTGAAAAGGTAAAACGACATCCAACAAGTAGTGGCAACTTAATAACGACATAATTGGGAAAACGTCAGCCACCTGGAAAGGTGTCAACGTCATGAATTGGATGAACGACGATAAAATGTATATCAATGATAAAAAACAAAATAGCAACCGCCTAAGACGACAATAACGTTTGACAGTACCAGACAAGCAGTCATAATAATTGATTGAAGTTGTAAAGTAGGAGATCTCATCAATCATTAATGTTAAAAGAATCAAGTTTACCGCTTGGTGATCCTTTCTGAGCCGATTATCCGTGTTGTTTAGGCTTTTTCAAATAGCGAGTAAATCCGATATTTTGTTGCTGATGTCTTCTTCGCAGGCTCAAGCTTGCTTACCGTACAGCCTGATCATTTTTTTTAGAGATTCGAAATTGATTTGACCCGTTTGAGATAGCTTATACTCGTATTTTTAAGGTGCAGAAGAAGGTAAGTATAAGTTAAGGCTTTTAGTTTATGTTTAAAATCTTTGCATAATACATGAAAAAGTAATTTTGATTCAGAATGGTTTTTGAACATATTTAGTTAAATAAGTCAAAATTTTTTATTAGTATAAAAGTTGTATAATTTAAAAATATGGATGAGCTTTTAACTTGTATTTCTTACTTTTTTTTAATCCTCTACTTTTTAAGAAAAGTGAAGATTGGTTCTATACTAGGTCACGGTGATATGCTTGATAAAGATTTGTTTCGTTGATAGCATTTTTTGATGTACGACGTGTAGCGGCTGTTAAAGAAGTGTCGGTTTAGGCCTGGTCAAACGGTCCAGCCCTTAACTCATTTTTTTTATTCGGGCTAAAGATTAAAGCCCAAACTAGAACTACGTCTAAAAATATTAAAGTATATAACATTTTTATAATTTTATGCTTTTTTTTAACACTAAAATTATAAATTTTACATCTATCACTTCATCTCCTACAAAAAAAACCCTGCTTATCTCCCTCCTTTTTTCTCTTCAGCACCGGCAACAACTCCGGCGACCTCTCTTGCCATTACGTAGATGAAGAATTAGGCGTAGAACTCTCCTTCGTGATCAAGCTTCTCTCCGGCAACGTGAGGCTAGTGAAATGAATGCCTGCGCTAGGAACAATGTCATATTTGTTGTTGTCACCAGAATCGTCATTGTCGAAGTTGAAGTCACAAATGAACAGAGCAACCCATCATCGAAGTTACACAGTCAAAGAGAAAGTCAGCTCGAGGTCCAGAGGTGGCGATGTCGACGTTGGCAGGACTTGCTCCTTCGTGTGACTCCATGCAACCTACCTTCGATGACTCTAGCAACAGCACATCTGACAGAGAAACTATACGAAAAAAATCAGAGAAACAAATGGGGAGAAGAAGGAAGAAAAAAAAAAAAGAAAAAAAAAGCAAATCAGAGAAGAGAAAGAAACGTGGAGGGAGAAGAAAGGAGAGACAAATGAGAAAAAAAACCCTAAAAAATTAAATGAGGGGTAAATTTGTAATTCATCTAGTTTATAAACATGTATCTACATCTTTTTGGCCTATTTATTTTCTTTATTTTAAACTTGGTCTATTAATTTTAATTCCTCTATAAAAGTGGTCTATTTTCCTCATTCTCCTTAATTTTTTTGAGATGGGGCTAAGCCTCTCCTGATTTTTTGTTTTAGCCCATATAGGCTAATTCGGCAGCATGAATCGACACCCCTAGCATTAAATATTTAGCTTCTCCTATATATATATATATATATAAAAAGCCACAAGTATTTTTTCAAGGTCCATTTAAACATGACAAAAACCAGCTTTTGGAGTATAGCTAACAACTCTTTTTAAGCCATTCCCAAGAGGCTTTTAGGAATAATTCAAAAAATAATGGAGTAATTGACTTAGATTCCTTAATTCTACGGCCCATTATAACGCATTGGCAAGTTAAACTGATCATTGGCCTATCATCTATCTTATACATGCCTTAATGCCATAGGCAAATTAACTCACACTTACAAATATGGTCAATTTAAATTTAATGGTAACAAATGGATGGTGTAAACCATACACTCTTCGTGTTGTTGCAGACTTGGCGATAATTCCACGGCTCGTAACAATCATATCTCGAGTTGAAATTTCTCATCCTAAAAGAAAAAAAATGCCCGGTGTATATATATATATATATATATATATATATATAATATTTAAATCCCATTTGTTTAAACTAAGGGTTATCCAATTTCCTTTGCTCTGCTGTCACATGAAAGCCATGAAAAGGAACATGAACCCCGCCCCTTTCACGGGCGATATATCACGTAAATCCATTGACAACGGCCGTAATCTGCTTCCACTTCTGCCTTCAGCAGATTCATAATCCATTGGCAACAGGCCTTTGAATTCTTCAGCGGGGACCACTTGAATTGGTGGCTGGGTCCCGCATCCGCATAACACCAGTTCTTTTTCATTGTTTTTTGCGTCGAACAACTTAGTTTACTTCCTCCTTTCTTTCATCTTCGCCACTCGTTTCACCCCCACATGGCACTTTTTGTAAAAATCAAAAAACAAATCAGAAGAAGACAAAACGCCACCGTCCAAGTAACATTGCGTCGTCGTTCTTTGCCACTGTCAGAGAGGCTCAGAGCATCCAAAGCAACCCCAAACACAAGCACCCTCCACCACTTCCTGGCCTCCCAAATACCTTTTCCTTTTCTTTCGGTTCTAATGCTTCCAAATATTCACCTAAATAAAGGCAACAAATACAATACTTAAAGAAAATATTTTTATTAACATGACGTTATTTAATGGGAATGCTTCGCTTATGCTCCGTTTGAAACTCATATTACAGTTTTTAAACTTAAAACTTCAGTTCTAACTGAAGTTTCAAATTGACGCTTAGTTAACATATATAAAGTGTGGATTTAAGAAAGCATGGATATAGCAACAGTCAGGAGCTTTTGTTTAAGGAGGCATGAATTAAATAAAAACTTTATACTTAGTACAATGGGTTATAATTTGACAATTGAAGGTCCCGTTTGGTTTCATTATCATAATTTTTAAAAATGTTTTTGTATGTTTTTTGAAGCAAAAATTTTAAAAATATTCTCAGCATAATTCTTAAAAAATTATCATTTTTTAAAACAAAAACATTTTCATTTATTTTGAAAACAATACTAAACGGCCCAAAAAACTTTAGACTGATTGGGGCGAAAAATAAATAGGTTACATTGAACTGGGGGCGTTTACGTCCCAATCCAGTACCTCGGTGTGAGACTTAAGGTGGGTCCACCCTTGCATAGGTACAAAAATATTGAAGTGTAATTTCGAATTATTGTGGTTTTATCTTCAATTATCAATTTAAAGGATCGCAAAGGCCTTTCGACGATTGTATATGCTCCCCTCCCTCCCCTCAAGCTGCACGCTTCGCCTACCTGACCTTGGAGAAATAGAATGAGTTGCCCCAACCCTAATCTTATGGAGAGGTTGAATTGCTTTATAAGATAGTAGGGCACCACCTCGTCGCATTAAATTCAAATTGCATAAAATTAGAAATAAATTATAAGAATTTAACCAAACTAAAATGAATGAGCAATACCATCTATGCTCACGAGGCAAAAGCATTAATTTTTCACAAAACGTGAGTCTCATCTATAGAGTCCACCTGAGTCTATAAATGGAGCATATCTTTTGAAAGAAAATGAGGCTATAATCTCCTCCTAGGGTTATGTAACGTTTTTGTAAACGAATATATAACAATCAAAAACTATGTACTATATTCCCCCGCCCCCCACAAAAAAAAAAAAAAAAACTATGTACACTTAATTGATTATTTTAATACTCTACTGAAAAATTCAGTAAAATAACACGAGTTACCCTGCCTTTGCCCGCTCGTGCAGTTAAAAATGTCCCAACTTTTTTCTTTTCTACGGACTTTTTCTATGTCCCCACCCACCGTATGCCCTGGCGTGGATACGCAGAAATTCACAATCTAGCGCAATGCTGACCGTCCGATTATGCGTCAGATCATGAGTACATAAACCAACGCAAACATTCTGATCAGTCTTATAGTTGAATATAATATTGCACTTCTTCAGAGTTCAGCCCAACTTTGAGACAAGATTTTTTTAATCCTATTTTCAGCTATGGGAATCACATTCACGTTATAAGAAGCATAAACCACATGTCCATCTCATTGGAACTTTGGAATACTTGTATTTTAAGTCAAATACCACTAATTCCCTCTCAAAGCGAGGCCTTGGAATAATTGAAACTCTATGTGATCATTTATTAGTTTAATGATCAACCCCCTTTCCATAAAAATTACTCATTTCTTAATTACTTCACCTGACAACTTATTAACAGGATGTCCCTGGCATAATGGTTAAAATCATTGATTAAAACTGTAAACACTGTAACATATAAGAGTTTTATATTGTAATAACTTTTTTCCTTTTACTGTAGTATCTGAGAGCTTTACTTTGTTCCTAACTAAAAAATTAGTTAGAACCAACTTTGCTAAACAGGTTATAAATCTTTGTTTCCACTTTATTTTGGCTGTCTTTTTTTTTTTGGTTTTTCTTTCTATATCCAATCCCAGTTTTGAACTTTTGATGGCCTTAACTATTCTCATTATTTAAAGCTGATGAACAGCTACATCTACCTTTCAAAAAAAAAAAAAAAAAATTGTTTTCCTTACCCTCTAAAGAATATCTATATTTAATTAAACTGAAAAAGTCACAGATTTATCGAACTGTTTGAATAATTCAATCGCACAATATTAAGATAAAAATATAACAATTCGAAGTAATTTATGTAACGTGATAGGACGATTCAGAATTATGTTTTACTATTGGAATATTTTTCGCACATTGCTATAGAGTTCTTTTTTTTTTTTTATATGTATATATGTATCATTATTGCTATTATTATAAAGATAAGGAGGGTTCAGTGAGTTGTTCATCATGATTACTCGACAGCCTGCAAGTAAGATTTTTTTTTTACTATAATATATATGTACTTAGTTTTATGGTCCTGGCGTTAAAATAAAGCATTTTCAATTTTACTTAGTTTTATGGTCGTGGCGTTAAAATAAAGCATTTTCAATTTCGACTCAGATGGTGAAAAACAAATTACAAATATACATTCTCTTTTTTTTTAACTGAATAATTCTCTTTCATAAGTTAATTTTCAGTTCAGAGTTCTTGTATTTATATGATTCGCTAGAAGGCAGTTGAACCATAAATTAAGTAATATTCTTGTGTATTGCATTGAATAAAATAAAAGCAATATTCTCTTGTAATTGCTTTTTTCCATTTTCACGTTTTGCTGGAAGGTGGTTGAACTTTGAAGCATGAATAAATTAATTTGCTGTGTTATTTTATTTGTCTTTGTGCGAGACAAGCACCACTATGTTTTTTTTTTTTTTCTAACATGTATAAAATAAAAACATACATCATTAGATCAAATAGTGGATATAATTATAAGTGTGATGATTCAAAAATTTGTGCCAATTGTTGTTGCAGGCGAAAAGTTCACCATATTCCACCCTTATGTTTCATTAAATGAACATTAAAAAAAAAAGAAAAAAAAGGGAAGGAGAAGAAAAAATTTTGAAGAATTGGTAAGGAATTGTGTTTGCCTTCACTTGTACTCAACCATGGCATGGGATATGAATGACTTTTACGCTAATTCTATTTCGAAGTATACAAAAGTGGAAAACGTTATTTTATTTAACCAACATTACTAAAAAAAATTAAAATAAAAAAGATGAATATAACTTGAAAAAGTTCAAGGATCTTAAGGATATGTATATAAAATTACGGAATAAATAGCATTTACTATGACCAACTACTCATACCTCAAAAAAATAAGAGAAAAATAGAGCAATTGTATTCAGGGCTCGTTTCAGAGGGCTTTCTTGAAGCTATTTTTTTTTTTGTTTTTGTTTTTTGAATCTAAAAATTATGTCTGAAAGTGTTTAAATGATCGGTTGGAAGTGTTATTGCTCTCTAAAAACGCTTTCGTCAAAGCTACAAAATATGACTTCTCAAAAATATAATTTTGAAATAGACTTTGAAACTTATACTAAAGTATTAATAATACATTATAAGCTTAAATATAATATTTTTGTAACTTTTTAAAAAAATAAAACCATTTGACATATTAAAACTCTTTTAAAAACATTGTTCTAAATACATTGTAGCTTTATTTCTTATTTTCTACTGTCTAAAAGCACAAACAGAAATCGTGCCAAATGAGCTCTTAATATATTTTCACAGTAAACGTTATTGAAATCTATTTTTGGTATCGAAAATTGTTATAATATATCTTTTTTGAATTAGTTATGGGGGACAAAATATAAGGAACCTTGGAGCCGGGGGGTTGCCCTAAGGTAGTACTTAATCTTCAATACAGAAGATCTGTTCTTCTTCTTTTTCTTCGTGTGTGTGTGTGTGTGTGTGTTTTTTTTCTTTTCTTTTCTTTTCTTTTTTCAATGAAAGAAGTTATGTTCTATTAGCAGTTGTTACATGTGCAAATACTATGTAATGATCCTTACCGGCTGCTAACAATAAGGGGGAAAAAAAGGAAGCATCGTTGTAGAGCCCGAAAGATCTCAAATTATTACAGAGTAAATGTGCTATTTTCTTAAAATATTTTAAAACATGTTATTTATTGTTTAATTATTTGTTCAAGTTTCAAAATAGTATTTATTTTCTAAGATTTTCATTATTACTCTTTTTTTTACTTTTATAATAAAATTGCGATTCAATAGTTAAAAAAACTGGGTTCTACTACAATATTTCTCATGCCCGACTGCAAAATTATAATAAAAAAATAAACGTAAAAGCTATTATTAGAACTCCCTCACCGTGAGCAATATCATATGCCAAAATTTGTTGAGAAAATTAGAATATACGCTCCATTTTACAGACATATTTAGTTTTGTATCATTCTCTAATAATTGTATTTTTCTCAAGTTATTATACAAAAAAATGAATAAAAAATATTTTAAAAAGTAAATAAATCTTTATACTTCTGCGTTTTTATCAACATTATTCTTAAGAAAATGAGTCTCACTTGTGTGTATATTACATATATATGTTGCCCACTGAGAATTCGTAATAAGGATAATACCATATTGGTTCCATTTTTTGGGGGTTTAAAAAAGGTGTTTGACTGTTCAATAACTTAAAAGGTCAACAAAGAAGCTTTATTTGATTTTACGTTAAAAAAACAGGGGGAGTGAAATGACATTTTTGGGTAATTAAGAAAGGCGAAAGGGAAAAACATAAATAAAGAAAGGCAACCGAATAAGAGTGTGGTGCACCGTGAGGGGCATTATTTGTTTATTTTTTAATTTGTTTGAACTTGGCAAAATTTGTTTTTGAGATTCCATTGTTTTTTTTTTTATATTTCTATTCCGAGGCACCGAAATTACGAAAGGGCGAAAATAAAGGCCCAGTGATTCTCCAGTTTGGCACAAAAAAGGAAAAAAAAAAAAAAAAAAAAAAAGAAGCTCGAAATTGGAGAGCACGTGATCTCATGAGACGATGAGCCAATCAGCTTCGTCGCCAGGCTGATCGCAGCCGTCAACATCAAAGACGATCAACCATATATGCCACAGCTGGCCACTTTGGATGCCAGCTGGCATTTCACCACTTGAAGAAAAGAATATTATTTCATTATTACTTTCCTTTTTTGGGAAAATAAATTATTTCACTATTACTTGCTTACTTGTTCCAATAGCTCATTAAAGAGACCACGGCAAAATTAAAAAAAAAAAAATGTAAACAACATAAAAAAGCAAGATGAAATGTGCCACCCATGATGCTGAGCTGTGCACCGCTCTGTGGTATCCTTTCTGTCCTGGCACATTCTTTCTGGCTAAATCAAACAAAACTCGTAAAAACGAAAAGCAAATGAAAAAACCAAATAAAGTAGTTAAAGTTGTCGTGCTTTTCGTTATGCTAATAGTTATAGTAATTTAGAACTTTTTTTTTAACTTTTTCAAAACAAAATTTACCCCATACAGTGAGATAATTTTTTTTTTGTGTTTTTTAATTCCAATAACCGTATTTTTTTACCCCACTTTGTTAGTATGTTTGTGTTGTTTTTGTGTGTTAAATTGTCGGCTAAGCTTGCATCTTTGGGGTATTAGGTTTAGTTTATAGATTTGAATAAAAAATTTAAATAAATATTTAAATTTTTGTGAAAAAAAATATTCTATCAAAATAATTCGAACCGTGATTCAAACCACGAACCAAACACATCATTTTGATCAATTGGATTTTTCGATTGATTATATTGAATTTATTAAAGAGCAATGTGCTTGATTATTGACTTACCTGGTTGGGTGTCCCGTATACAAACCAGTTCTATGTCAAGACTAGGGTTTTCTAGTAGTTTGTAGTCTCATGAGTCAGAATTAGTCTTTTTACTTCTCCTATCACTATCTCCTTTCAAAAAATATAAAAATAGAGATTCTCACCTACCCCAGATCATTTTCATTTCGTTTTTTTAATCTATTTCCTGTAATGGACATGGATTGACTCTGTTGTTTTTGCTTAAAAAAAAAGACTTGGAATTTTCTATCAACACAAAAGCTCTGCTGGTAGGTGAAAGTCTTATTGTTTAATGCGAAGTTGTTGTTAGCCTGTTTGTTTCCATAACCCATTAATTAATTAATTAATTAATTAATGAAAGCAAAAGAAGCAATTAAACAGTCTTGACCAAGTTAGTAAATTTTAGGTTGTTAATCATCGTTAAAACTAATGCGCACTATTAAATATGAAAGATAAACAAGATGGGTTTTCATTGTTTTGAACGAGAATTTTCATTAAAAATATGCATCTGAAACTGTTGTAATCTTCCCTCAAAAAAAAAAAAAAAAAAAAAAAAAAGAAACTGTTATAGTTAAGTCGTCAATTTCCACTATGTAACTTCTATAAGGTCACTCTTTAATAAGTTTCATCCCACTATTGAACTTTCCTGAATCTTTATGCGTTTATAATTCCATATCACACTGATTTCTCACCTATGTGAGATTCAAGAAATTTTTTTTTTGAAATTTACATTTTTACAATTTCAAACAAGGGTTGAACATAATTTTATACGACAACTATTTTAACATAAGAATATATTTAATACGACAAGCAGTTGACAAAACATGCTATTCAAATTATAGGAAAAAAAATGAAATGAAAACCCACCAACGCACAAAAACTAACTTAAGGGCCGTAATTAAGGTCCTATTAATTGGAGGTTAAACGAAAATTGGAAATTCATATTGCTATTGCCAACTGTGAAGTGTATTCTTTAAGCGTTCTTTCTTTTTTTTTTTTTTTTGGTTGGGGGGGGGGGGGGGGTTTGAGCAGACAATCTTCTTGTTAATTAGCTTTTAAAAAAGCGAATTTTTAAAATTTAGAGTTAAGGAGACATAGAGAATAATTATGACTATAGAATTAAAATAAGATTTTAATTTGCTACATATGGAGTGAAATCATTAAATTCACGAAAAAATAAAATCATTAAAATAACTACTATGAAATTATAAAATACAAAATGTGATATCATTATGATAATTGTTATATAATTATGATTGTTTCAAAAAAAATTCTTAAAATTATATTAAATTTCAATTTTACAGATAATTTGTCGGTATAGTGTAATTTTTTTCTTCCTTTTCTTTTCGTAAAAAAAAATCATAATAACATGTAAGACGTAAGTTCCTTAATTACGCATTTCAAAATGTAAACATGAGAAAATATATTTTCCCTTTTATTTTCATTAATTGGAAAAGGGCAAAAGAGCAACAACCACGTTAATATTCCTTTCCTTCATCATCCTACGAGCGGTTTCGCCGTACATAAATAACACAATAATATAGAGGCCCGGCTTTTCTTTCCCCTTTAAACAGAAAATCCAAACGGCTATTATTTTAACGGGAAAAAGAGAGCAAAGAGGCAGAGAAAAAGACAGTAAGAGAATCCAATTACCAAAGTCGCTTGTGTATCTATACATCAATACAATACACTTTCACGTACTATATATAAATGCCATGAAATTATTAGAAGAAGAAGAAAAACCCAGACAAAAAGAGAGAGGAGAGAGAAACTCAAGGGGGGACCTTCTTCCTTCTTTTTCCTTCTCGTTCCCTCTCGGTAGGGAAGGGAAAACCGCGTTTCGTAGAAGAAGAAACGCGTTTCTTTTTTAATTTTCTTTCTTTCTTTCCTTCAAGAATCCAAGAAGAGAAGAAAACAAACGTGAAGAAAAGAAAGAAATGATGGTTTTGTCCAGAGTACTCGAATTCGTTCTCTTCTCCCTTGCCGTCGTTTCGCTTCTCTTGCAAATAGCCCTCGGGATCCGATACTTGCCGACGACGGACGGAAATGACGCTCTCCTCCTCCGTTTCTCCGAGGCGCCGGAGTACCGAAACGGCGCCGACTGCGCTCCGTCCGGCGACAAAACGCCGTCGTCTTCCTGCGACCCGTCGTTGGTCCACATCGCGATGACGTTGGACAGAGAGTACCTCCGAGGCTCCATCGCCGCCGTACACTCCGTCCTAAAGCACGCCTCGTGCCCGAACAACGTTTTCTTCCACTTCGTCGCCGCCGAGTTCGACTCGGCTAGTCCGCGAGCCCTGTCTCGACTCGTCCGGTCCACTTTCCCCTCACTCGGGTTCAAGGTCTACATCTTCCGTGAAGACACCGTCATAAATCTCATCTCATCGTCGATCCGAGAAGCCCTCGAGAACCCGCTCAACTACGCGAGAAATTACCTCGGCGATATTCTCGACCCCTGCGTTGACCGCGTGATCTACCTCGACTCGGACGTGGTTGTCGTCGACGACATCCGCAAGCTCTGGAACATCACCCTCAGCGGGTCGCGGGTCATCGGAGCCCCGGAATACTGCCATGCGAACTTCACGAAGTACTTCACTGACTCGTTCTGGTCCGACCCGGTCCTCTCCCGGGTTTTCGGATCAAGAAAGCCTTGCTACTTCAACACTGGAGTCATGGTGATGGATCTGGTGAGGTGGAGGGAGGGGAACTTCAGGAAGAGGATCGAGAACTGGATGGAGGTTCAGAAGAAGAAGAGGATCTACGATTTGGGGTCTCTGCCGCCATTTTTGCTGGTTTTCGGCGGGAATGTGGAGGCGATCGATCACCGGTGGAACCAGCACGGCCTCGGCGGAGACAATGTGAGGGGAAGTTGCCGGTCGTTGCATCCGGGTCCGGTCAGCCTCTTGCATTGGAGTGGGAAAGGGAAGCCATGGGTGAGGCTCGACGAAGGAAAGCCTTGTCATCTTGATAGCCTTTGGGAGCCGTACGATCTAATCTACAAGCCGAAGTATCTAGAGAACAGCTCTCCGCTTTCGTCGCCGTCGATCATGATCAACGGTCCACGTTCGAGCTACCACTTGTTGCGACGATGATGTTGATGGTCATGATGATGATGATGATAATGATTCTTTCATTACATTGGTTTTGATTACCACAGAAGATTAATTCTGTTTTGATGTACAGATTTCTTTAGGGTGGGAGATTTGAGGAAAAAATGGGATTTATTTCTTGGATTAAATTTTTTGCTTTCATTGATGCTCATAATTTGTTCTTTTTTTTTTTTTTTTTTACCTACATAAACAATTTTGTTGAGCTGATTGATTTCTTTGTATGTAATTGGAGAGGAACGATAGCACACCCATTTGTTTTTTTGTTTTTTTGATTCATTTTAATTTTTAGTTAAATTCTCATTCTTGGTTAATTTGCTTTTGTTTCTTGGAATAGCGTGTTGGAAGAATTCTACTACTTTATCCCCCTTTTGGATTAAAGATCAAAGATTTGAGACGTGATGGAAAGTGATTCATAAGAGGCGACAAGAATCCAAAGAAAGGATTTAAGGTTTTTTTTTTGGAATGGAATAGACGTAGATTGCATTTGGTGATGTAGTTTCGACTTTTCAACCATTAAAGCTACAATATACTAAATACGAAACTTTTATACGTTACAAATTTTAACTTAGTAAAACTTTTATATATTAATAGCTTATTTGATAGGTTCTGACCAAATTTTTAAGTTAAAAACAGAGTAAATTTTTATATATTATAATAAAAACTAAAAAAAAAATTATTTGTATTATAATATTTATAATTTTAGCTAATGGTTGTAAACCCTATGAAGTGTTTCGAGAACCGAATGTCAAGTTGTGATGTTACTGTTCAAGCTCATTGGGTTCACGGGGGCTTTTCTCGACGGCCGCGGCTTTTGGAGTTGGGGACAAAAGTGATGGGCCCCACATCTGTGTTATTGTCAGCCACTTAGTGGGACCCATTATATTTTTCTATTTGAAAATGTCAAAATACGCCAACGTGGACTCCTGATTATTATATTTGTTCTTTTGTTTTCTGGAATATATTTTGCGTAGCGATCGAAGTTGAAGTTATGCCTTTCTGATGCTTGGTGCTCACCAACAAGAACACTTGTTTTGGACACGCTTCGTGCCATGAATCCCACAATGTTCTTGTAAACTGCCAAGTGGGTTTCCAAATTTTTTTCTCTCTCTCTCTATCTTTTTTTTTAACGTAACAAACTTGGACTTTTTAACTCGAAGAAAAACAAGCAATTCCTCTTTTATTTCAATTTTTCTACTTTAAACACGTTATGCATCATAGGAATTTGAGACATCTTACTCGGTGGCGTTCTGTTCTGAGTGGGTGGAAAAGGCGAAGCTGATCTTGATAATCTTCTTTCTTTTTCTTTTTCATAATTATTGGTTCTTTTTTTTCCCCCTGCTTTTCCAACTTATACGCAATCTGAGGTTCATATGACATCTGTTCTCGTGCCCGTCAGTTCATTTTGGTAGAACAGTTGCATGTCAGCCGATACAAGGCAGAATCTAGGGCAGATACTATTGGAAAACAGTCATGAGTTGAAGTCTTGGAAAGAATTTGCACCCACCTTTTTTTTTTGGGAAAACAATTATACCCTTTTGTTGAATGATTATTTATGCACTAAAGTTCAACTCGTAGTTATTTTCTAAAACAAACACACCAAAAAACAAGCTTTGGTAATATTGAATAGGTCACTTCAGTCATTTTCTAAAACAAACACACAAAAAAACGAGCTTTGATAATATTGAATAGGTCATCCAAAAAAATACAAATTCGTTCTGAAATTGATGCACTAAAAATAAACTATTAGTTATTTTCTAAAACAACACATAAAAAAAAAGCTTTAGTTATATTGAACAGGTCATCCCAAGAATATAATTTGTTGTATTTATACACTAATAATCAACTATTAGTTATTTTCTATAACAAAAACACAAAAAACGAACTTTTAGTTATGTTGAATAGGCCATCTCAATAATACAATTTTTGCTGTACTTCCACGACCATTTCCAATTAACAAATTGAGCTGAACCTTATGAAACTTTCTACACTTTAAAAAAAGGCAAATACATAAAATAATAGTTTTATCTCCAATACATCAATTATAAATACGGTGTTTTTCTTAAACACCTAATCGACACCGAGATGACCGTTGGAAAAGAATAACTTGACGTGAAAAACTTGACTTTTCACAAACCGCATGATTCATCAATATTCTTTGCTCCAATGTCTAATCAAAATAAAAATAAAAATTTCCATATAATAACCAAACATTTCTTCACAAGAAATACAAATAATTCATATGCACTTTTTTGGGCTGTTTGAAAAAACGGTTTTAATAATCAGTTACAACTGTGAATCGTGTAATGCTCTCACATGCTATAGTGTACAGCTCTTACATGCCACGATTTTCAAACTAAAACTGCTAATTCAAACCGATCTTCCAAAACGGAACTTTTGTAACCTCAAATATCAATTAAATTCTTCCTGATTTTGTCAAGCTCTGAGTCCGAAATCTGAAATGTCTTCTTCAATATAAAGTCTGGAATGGGAGGATTTGATGCGAATGTGGCAAGTGAAGCAAATTGTGTTCCTGGGTTTTGGCTACTGAGGCCAGAAAGGGCTACAGCCGAGCCCAGTGAGTCTAGGTTGGCGATGAAATGGATCAGGCCTCTTGGGAACACAAATGACTCACCGGGCTTTAGTTGTTGTGTGAAGAGACGATTGGACGTGTCCACAAAGCCCACAAGAAGGAACCCCTTGAGGCAAGTGGTCACCTCAGAAGCCCGTGGGTGGGAGTGGGGTGGATATATCCCATTGCCGGCTAGATCGATACGGGCCAGAGTGAGGCCCAATGTGTTTTGCCCCGGAAAGTTGACGGTGTTGGTCCGGGTGACACTGAGGCCATTACGGTTGCCTTTTGTGTCGCCGGGCTTGGATAGAGCGGAGGTGATGAAATGTGATGGCCTGGCTAGATTTGGGTCGATGCAAGGCTGGCCATTGAGAAAGATGGGCTGTGGGCTTCTATTATCCGCCACGCAGTAGTCATTGATTGGGTCTGGGTCTGGTATGGCCCGGCCCATTAGAAGGGCTAGGCCTAAGAACAAGTGAAGCAGACACTGTGAATATTGATTGTCTCTCATGTTGGATTTTTGTTGTGAAAAGATTTAGTGTTTTCAAATTCATGGTTTTGGCCAGGAAAATGTAGAGGATATATATACACACAAAAATGTAGCACATGTTGGATGGTGTTTGGTAAAGGGAAGATTAGTGTGGTGGGAAAAGGTGATTGAGTAGCTTATGAGGGATTAGAGGAGAAAAACACAAGGCAAGTTAAGGGAATAGAGGAGATAATCAAGTACCGTGATAACACAACATGGTAGTTGATGATGTGTCACAACTTTATTGGTCACATCTCACTCAGAATTCAGAAACAAAACGACGTCGTATATGTACAAGAAGGGGCTAAACGACTGTGGTTGGTAAGTTGTCCCAATTTTATTGGTGACAACTCACTTAGAGTAAAGCTAAAAACGACGTCGTATCTACACAAGAACGAGCCCAACGACGTCGTTATGTTAGTTCTTTGGCTCATTTTGGTGTCGTTGACGAAGAGATATCGTTTTGGTTAAAGGTATTCAATCACGGGGACCACGGCGGGGGGGGAAGAAGTAGGCGCGAATAATTACTTTAATATAGAGAGAAGAGAGGGTAGAGAGAGGGTATAGAGCGAGAGAGAGGCCTCAGGAAGGAGGGATGTCACATGTAAAGCTCTCTCACTTCACTCCCAAGTGGCCCCACACCTTCGTTACCATCTTCTATTTCCAATAGCTGATCTGATCAATGCCTTTAAATTTTTTTTTTTTTTTTATTTATGTTTGGGTCTCTCCCTGAAGACCTGAGTTGAGAAAATTTACAGGTATGATGATGGTTTTGGAAAAAGAAGATTTTTGCCAAAAAGATCAAAACTTTCACATCTTTGTAATTGTGTATGTGTGTTTTTTGAACTTGAACTTCATAATTGAGCCAATTAATCTAGATATCATATAATATACTGGGTCTTCTCCTTTTATACACTTATTTCCATAATTATGTAGTCCCAAACAAAAAAGTTATCTAATTATTCAACTTTCTGTCAAACTAGATAGATAGTACTGAAAGCTGAAGGGTAGGCATCAACGTTGCTCCTTTTTTGCTTCTTCTTCTTCACCTTTCGTGTTAATAATTTGGTGTATCATTTGAGCTTTTTAAAGTGCTAGAAACCAACAAAGAGAGTCTCATTACTGTAGGAAAAAAGGTGTGAAGTAATAATTGAAGTACAGGGAGAGGGAGAGAGAGAAGAAGAGGAATAGAACAGAAACACATGCACTTGTCTTCTGTTCTTTTGGCCACATTTTTTCTTCCATATAAAAAAAAGGCCTTCCTTTTTGTCTTCATTGTGAATTTTTCTTTTTTTGTTTTGTTCTATTTTCTTCATCTTGGTCTCTTTTTGTGTGATCCAGTGGATCTAATTCTATTGTACAATACAACCATGGCGTTCACATTCTCTGTCCTGATGTGTTAAACTCAAATAGTAAATTCAAGCTTCTTGTTAAGGGGATTTATGGGTGAAACACTAACGGATCGTCCAAAAGATTCAGATAAGGTAACACCCTTTTTCTGTTTTTGTTTAATTGTTGCTTTTGTTTCTTTTGTGGGTTTTTCTTCTTTTTATTATTTTTATTCTTCCAAATTATAATTGTGGGTTGTCATTCTTTTGTTCTTGCTTGAATTTTGATTTCTTCTTTTTGTTGTTGTTCTTGTTGAAAAACCAATTTAAAAAAAAAACAGATGGTGGGGGAGACAACAGCCTCAAATCCTGTTCTTGAATTGTCGGTTTCGTTTGGTAGATTTCAGAATGATTCATTATCTTGGGAGAAATGGTCGGCTTTCTCACCAAATAAGTACTTGGAAGAGGTTGAGAAGTGTGCCACACCAGGTTCTGTAGCTCAGAAGAAGGCTTATTTTGAAGCCCATTACAACAAGATTGCTGCTAGGAAGGCTGAGCTTTTGGAGCAAGGGAAGCAAGCTCAAAATGGCTCCATGAGGTCAGAGGATGATGGGGGTGATCCAAATGGAGGAGATCTGATCAGAAACACAAGGTCCATGGATGCCCAAATTGATGTGTCTGAAGATCATATTTCAGCTGAAAAAGAAGTTAAGCAAGAACCCAGTTTGAGTGATGAGAAGATGGGTGGTGAAAAGAGCAATGATCTGAAAGAGGAAGTTGTTATTAGTGAAGAATTTCAAAGGTCTGTGGTTGAGACAGAAGAGGAACTTGATACAAGGGTGGCTAGTAGTCCTCCCAAGTTAACCAAAGCAGAAGAAGAGGCTCAAATTTTGGTTGAGGAAGTAGAAGCCATTTCTGTTGATTCTCAACCCAACAAGGAAGCCCAAGAGAGTGTGGAGAGTGAGTTAGGATGTGATTCAAAGGTCAAAGAGGAAAAGGTGGAATTGGTTGATCATAATCAATCTCAAAAGGTAGAGACTTTTTAAGTCTTGAATTTATTTGTCTGTAAATTGAATTCCATCTCTCATATTATCTTTCTTCCATTTTGATTTGAATAGGTTACTGCAGTAGATAAGGAAAGAAATGTGGCAAAGGCTAAGAAGAAACCGGTTTCTCAAATCACTAAAACACCAAAGAGTTCTTCTAATTGTACCCCTAGAGTGTCAAAGCCTGTACCGAATTCGAGTCGAGTATCTGCATCAGCATCACAATCTTCAACAAAGAAGAGCAATACCGTCATGACTCCATCCTTGCAGAGGAACAAAAATACTTCTTCTCGAGAAACCGGGAAAGTTTTTTCTAAATCTCTACACATGTCCCTCAGTTTAGGTCCCGGGAATTCAAATTCACCTGTGAATTCAAATTCGCCTTCTCTTAACACTCCTAGGAAGTCTTTAATTATGGAGAAAATGGGGGATAAGGACATTGTCAAACGAGCGTTTAAGGCATTCCAAAACAACTTCAACCAAGCAAGATCCTATGGCGATGATGGATTTTCATTACAAAAACAGGTTTATCCATTTCTCATGTTTGGCATTCAAAGACACAAACTACTTAAATGTTTCCTCTTCTGAAAAGGTTGAAATTAAATTCTGTTCTTAAATTTTTTTAACAATAAGATGCAGGCTACAAAGAGGCCAGAACCAAAAGTTTCAAGTTCTACAGCTCCAAAAAAAGAGAATGTTGGGTAATGTTCAGATTATTTACACTTTATCTTAATGGGCATAATTTACAGTTGCAATATAACATGTGTCTTATGCATGTACGTTAGTGCGGTTGGGTTTCTTGTATGCATATTTCACTGGCAGCATGACTTGTTGATCTGTTTGTGTGAGAAAATGTGCTATTGTCCATTATTTACTTTTTTAAGGCCTGGCACGCTCCTCTTACCGCCCTACCTCCAGATGATAGTAGTAAAATGGTGACAGGAATCGATCGGTTAATCTCTATTCTTGTCATTGTCCAAGAGCTATATTTGTTTAGTAAAAATTTTAAATGGCTATTGTTTAAGCTTTTTAGTTTAAGATTTACTATAAAACTCTTTAAACTATCTTGTAAAACTAGGCCGATAGAAGAACTAATTGGTGCCCATATCTTGTTCAAAGTAGGAACAAGTCTTAGCTTAGAAATTTTCAACGCTAAAAGCTTGTGCATGTTATCATTGCTAATGTGGTGATTGCTATGCTGAATTAGGTCACTCAGAACAGACCGTCCGGATAAAAGAAGTGTCAAGACTCCTCCATCCCCGTTAGGATTGAAAAGTGACGAAAGAGCAGCGAGAAGAAAGGAGGTATTCATTAAAGCACCTTGCTTTTTCTTTCAGCCGCTTACACACTTAATTTCTGTTTGAAATCTTCATTACAATTTGCTCAAGTTTCCACATATCTTATCATCCACTTGACTGATTCTTTTCAGTTTTCAAAGAAACCTGAGGAGAAGTCCAACGCCATAGAGGAAGAGAAAACATGCCTCCAATCAAGATCAAAGGTCCAACATAATTTATTTTTTCATTTATGTATCATTAAACAACATAAACCAAAATAACTCAAGTTCTAGTATACTATCCATAACTTTTTTCTGTTAGCTATCGTTATTGTCTTACATTAGTGGACATACAATCATGTACCGTTTGGGAACGTAGTTTAAACCAAGAGTTTGAACCAAAGTTGGTTAGAAATTCTACAGCAAATTTGGTTTGAACCACAATTTTGTGGCTTGGTTTGAACAATGTTCTTAAACGGGGGCTTAGACTATAACCATGGTGTATTTTAATACATTCAGCGTGACACAGGAGGCAAAGGAGGCAGAGATTAAAAAGCTAAGGCAGAGCCTTAATTTTAAGGCCACTCCCATGCCAGCTTTCTATAGGGGACAAAAAACGTCAAAAAGCACTCTGGATAAGGTACAAATATAACCTATTCTTGACCACTAAGCATGTCCTTTTGTAAATTATTAGAATAAGAGGTCCCATGTCATTTGGAATCCATTATGGGAAACTTTCACATGTTTATTACCTAGAGATGACATGGACGCTGTGCCTTTTTTGTGCAACTTTTGGTGAGACACTCAATTTTTGTTTTCCCACTAGAACCTTCATATTGTTGGTAGTTCAGATGGGCCTTCTAGAAACTTTGATTGGAATTAAAAGTTTGATTTGAAACCATACTACTGGCTATATAAATTAGTATTACTTAAGGTAGCGAGGTGGAGAGGTCTTTGGCTTTCTTGTTTGAGCATTGCTAGGCTCCTAACTTTAATATACCAACTCATACGGTAGATTGTTGTTGTCTTTCTATCGGTGAATGCAACTTTTTGGTATTAATTAAATCGACAATTTTCTAGACATCTACCAGTAGAAGAAATTACAACACTCGCATGGTAGATTGTTTTCTAGGGTGCTTGGGAGAGTGTTTTGATCTAAACCATTTTTTATTCAAAATACTATGGCTGTTTTTTGCTTTATATTGTGAACGGTTTTTGCTTTATATTGTAAATGGTTTGAATTGCTGAGTTCAAACTGTTGCACCAAACGCACTTCGTCTTTCTATTGGTAGATATGCAACCTTTTATACTAATTAACTTGATAATTTTTCAAACATCTACTATAGAAAAAATTACAACCCACGTATCACGTCCGTATTTAAAGGTTGAGACAAAAGGTTTGATCCTTTATCATTATTGTTCTTGTTGTTAATGGTGTCTGGCCAAGGGACCATATTGTCACAATCAACTTAATGCAAAACCATTTCTAGTACAGTTCTTTTTTTATTTTTTATTTTTACTTTTTAACTCCTGGGAGTAAAATCCATTACTAATTTTATACAAACACTTGCTAATACCTTTGCAACCCAGAAACTCTATTGCCCCTTCATCTCATGCAAAAAGGATGATCACAGTTTTCTATGTTCTATACTTCTAATTGGTTAATTTAGAAACTATACTTCGTTAAAAGCCAACACAACGCTCGTAGGCACTGCAAAAAGTTTCAAACCTTCCCTGCTTTCAGGGGCATTGGTCAATTTTTCGATAGACATTGACACTAAAGATTATTCTCAGTATCATTGGAATTTGGAAGGCACTTTCTAGAGAGTATTTTGGAGCATTAGTCTATTTTTCTTAAGAAATTGAGACTGCTCTATTGCCTTACTTTATTTAAACAAGTCAAAAGTCCCTTGTTGTCATTTGTCCCCAGCCGTTAGTGAGATACCACTTTGGAAGAGCTAGAATTCTAACCTTGTGTCAGGACCCACAGGCTAAGGGACAGTCTTAGGTAGACAGTTTTTATGGGGCGTATGCCTCCCAAAAGCTAACGCAGGCAAGGATTTTTCTCCTGTGCTAATGTGAAAATGTTATGATCTTATCATGTAGATGCCTTCCAAGAACGAGACTCGTCGGTGAAAGTCCATCTCACCTCTCAAGATGAAAAGTCAACATCTTTTACCAAGAAAGACATACAAGTTTTATGAGGCTTGTTAAAGTTGGAAGATAAAGAAGACATGTCAAAAGGAATTGCTAATCATCAAAGAAGGTCTTGGGCGGATATGATTGCTTATAGTTGATGGAAAGCAATGACAGATGAGTTTACACTTTGTATCTGTGTATCTCAGTGGCCAAAATAGACCAGACGTACTTGGTTCTTCTTTTGGTGGGGCACTTTAAATGTGAACGAAAAAGGCTGAATTGGGTCAATTCTGCTATATTTCACCCTCTACTTGTATTAATTTTCTTACTCCCCTAATTTCCCAACTCATATAATGATTTAGAGAAAAAAAAAAACTTTTTTTTGCCCTTTTTGGTGGTTGTGTGGGGAAAGAAAATTGTTATGTGTATAATCAGTTGTGCCGTTAAAAGTGCATTTATACTTCCTACTTGCTACCAGAAAGTTTTTTTTTTTTTTCTTCCTTTTTGTCTTCTGACCTTGGACAGCAATGTTTGTCGTATAACTCCTAATTTTTGGCTAACGACTCTGCATATTTTGTTCTTGTCCTATTTTATGGCCTTCCAATTATATATCATATAACAACAAGTAAAATGTCATATCGGTTAAAATAGGAGCATGATATCATTAAAGAAAGACAAAAAAATGGAAAATAGCGTAAGATGTTTTTGGTCATCACACGCGTTGCCAAACTATTGGACTGCTTTCTTTATTTAAAAAGAGAAAAAAGGACAAGGAAAAATGAGGGGTCAATGGATAAGTGCAGATTCCATTCCACAAACAAAAACGTTGAGCCCCCGGAAGACAAAACCGAGTTAGGACAGAATGAAAGCAAAGGAAACATAGTATTGGGGACCGGCAGAAGCAAACTCCATTTATTTGCTTTTGTTTTGAATGGTGGGGTCTTGCGTCGGCGTGATTGGTTGCAGAAACGCGTATAGGTCTTGGTCTTGAGACTCATAACGCTCTATTGAATATGGTAAAACTATGCTGCTGTGTTGACAAACTTCAAACTCTCATTTTTGCTAATTTAAGAGTCAAAGTTTTATTAAGAATTTAAGATCATGTATTAAGCCAAAAACCACTTGCGTTATTTGTATTCTGGAGACAAACTAAGGGTAAACGAGCAACAGAACTAAACATTTTTATTTTGGTGTGTTTTTATTTGATCTCTATTTATCCCTGGCAGGTCTAAACATTGACATTAAATGCATTTTATTTTTTATCCTCAAATGTATTTTGTCCAAAATTAGAAAAAAAAATAAATAATTAGGGTGTTTATGAGAGTGGTTTAACTCCCACAAACAATTTAAACCTCTTACATGCAACAGTATAAAATAAAAATATGTTATAATTTAAAACTTTTACGTTGTAGTATAGGACTTCATCCAAACACTTTAAATATCCGTAAAATTAGTTGTAAAACCATAAAATATTCAGTTGACTTGAAATATTTATGTGCTTTTATAAAGAGGAAGAAGAAAGGGTCTAGATGGCAGATGCTTGTTTTGGCTGCTTTCTCTTACTTGTAGTCATTAACTTCTGAAATAGACAATGATATCGCTTTCTTCCTTTTGATTTGTTATAAGGTGGCTGTATTACGACTAGATTGTGCTTGCCAGTTACCACTCTCCTACAATTGGTGTCAAATTAAGCCATCTTTCCCCATACTATGCTTTGAATATTGTGTCTGTTAGCTGAACACAAATTTTGAAAATTTCTATCAAATATTGATGGATGGATAAACTCAAATAAACAAAAAAGAAATGTCAAGGAGCTTTCCATTGGCAGCTTAAATAAAATACCATATCGAAACTAAAAGCATAAAAAACTGACATAAATTGACATAATTTGATATAGATTCAACAATTTAGATAGAATTCCAGTGGCATGTATTTTTACATATCATACCATAAAATTCTTATAATTAATTTGCATGCCAACTTTCGAAACATGAAAAAAAAAATATTGAAAAAGGTTGTAAGCAGGAGGCTTAAATTCCCCCGCCTCAAATTTCAAAAACAAAAAAATTATCAAAACAATAATAAAAAAAAATTAAACTCCATTATTTCCTCTTTTTACCTTCTATCACTGTCATCTTTCCAAATCTGTTCTATGTACACCAATAAAAATGTATGTACTTTGAAATTATTCATTATCCGAGTCGCTTGAACTCCTCCCGGACAAGAAATTATCCGGCAAGTTTGCGAACCTCACCGCCGCCCTCGATGGCTGCGGCGGCGGCGTCTCTGGCGAAGAAGAAGCTTCACTTCCAAAACTGCCCCTCTTCCTCTGCAAATTCCTAGCAATCTCCACACACACCTGATCAACCATCACCAAGAAATCCTTAACTATGAAAAACAGCTGAAACGGGTGAGCCCCTTTGTCCTTAGAAGCCCCTGCCTGATAATACTCCGTCGTTTTCCTCACAACATCCATTACTCTAGCCTGCTCTTCGTCCATCTTCTTAAGTTCTTCCTCTGCAGACTCAATAAAACCTTCCATTGCCCTCCCAAATCCACCCTTGAGAGATTGTCCCGCAATGAGCTTCTTAATCTCTTCCGTTTTCGTGGAAAGAACCGAACAAGAGACGGAGAAGTTGTCGTAGTCGATACTCGCGGCTTTCTTCACGTTGGAAAACTCCGAGCTTAGCCCTCCGACGACCGGTAAGCCAAGCATTATGTATTCTTTTTCTCTATCTTCCTTTGCCGGCGTCGTTTGATTGTAAGTATCGGGATTCAAGCTCCGGTTCCGGTTCATCACGCACCGCCTTCCCTCCAACCGGACTACTTCCTCGACGACAAAGTGAAGCAAAGTAGTCTTGCCATCAGTGCTTTTCACGTCAGAGAGCTTCCTTAGCGCAGTAAGATCAAATGCCTGAGCGTTTCCTCTAGAAGTCCCTGCATTCATTCTGTTCCCGGCTTTGAGAATCGCTTCGAGTAATTTTACGAAAAGCCCTCTTTTTCTCATCTCCACGCAGGCCGATTCGAGCGTCTGTATCGACTCCTTAATGTGTACGATTTCGGGTCCGTAATTAGACCTGTAGAGCATGGCGTTAATCCTAGTGAAAGCGGAAGGAACGGCCTTGAGGACGTGGTAGAGGAAGCATTCGGCGTCCGCGAGCCTCGTCGGGTCTCCAGTGTATTCGAGGATCTGGGATTGCTCCTCTTCGTTTGGGGTGATTCTGGAGAGCTTCTCGAGAGTTTCTTGGCTTAGGCCATGGCCTTCCATGAGACCGTCAATGACTTCCTTGCGAGACACGTAAAGTGACTTTAGTACAATGGCAATGTTCTGAGATTTTCGGGCTTCGAGTATAAATATCTGAGCTGAAGGACTAGATTTTGATTCATTCGTGTTGTTGTTGTTTCCTTGAGGGGATTTTCTGTTGGTGGCTACGTATCCAAAAAGTGCTTCCATAAGATCTCCATCAAACCTGAAAAATGCACCAATTAGTACTAACCATTAACAATCTTTATACTATTTTCTTTTGATTTAAATATGAAAAATTTGTACCTGAACGAGCCATTCTCGTTGATTTTGTCCCAAACCATGGAATGCTCGAGGTTGGTGTTGACCTTGTCCCAATGCAAAGGCTTCAATTTCACTCGACCATTTCCCGACCCGGACGTGCCAGCTTCACCGGATGATTGCTCTCTATTACCGGGCTTCCCTTTCTGCGGCGGTAACGGTTTCGACAACGAGTTCAAACTGCGTGCCTTCCGTGGGGGAGGAGGCGGCGGAGTAGGGGCTTTCTTGGGTGGAAGCGGAGGCGGCAGCGGGGGTTGGGGTGGTGGCGGTGTTGGTGTTGGTGGTAATTCTGGTTCTTGAACATCCTTGAAGACAATTCCACCACTTGGTTTTGGTGGAATTGAGGCAGTTTCAATTTCATTACTATTGACTTCTGGCACAACTTTTACACGTGAAGTCGAAGACTTTCCTCGGAGAAGAGGAATTTCTTGAACCGGCTCGTTCTTTCTTCTACTTCCACGAGTTTCCATGACATTCCTTTTATCATCATTATCACCAACATCATCTTCATCACCAACTTCTTTAATAATTCTTCGACTGTTGCTACGCAAAACCTCTTTTCGGAGCCCTTTCGAGTTTCTCCTCTCAAGGTTTCTCCAATAGAGCACGTCAAGGCCATTCTCGTCCACAATGAACCCCTTGAGATCTCCTCCGTATTTAACAAACTCATTCCGGGACTGCAAAGAATTAGGCCTAACTCCGATACCACCGCCGCCGCCATCGAGGCGCGAATTAGTACCGTTGTTTCCGCCGCTGTTCTTTCGCTTCCTTCTCGTGACGATCCACCGTTTGATAAACAAGAAGGCCAAGCCAGTCACCACCACAATGCTCGCTGCCGTCGCCGCCACCGCCTTCGCTATCTTATTATCATCGCCATCGGATGACGACAGAGTCGGAGGCGGAGATGAAGGAGAGAGTAAAGGAGGGGTTTGTGTGGAATTCTTAGTTGGAGAAGGGGAACGAGAAGGGGATGAGATTGGGTAGGGATAGAAAGTTTCGATGTTTTGAGGAGGACCCAATTGGGCAAAACAGAGAGAAAACAGAGAAGCTTGAAACAAGAAGAACAAGAGCAACAGAGAGAAAGAAATCCAGGGCTGAATCTTGTCAGCCATGGAAGGGATTTTGTTCTTCTTGATTGAGCTTCAAAGAGAGTAATGAAACCGAATCCGTTATGGGGTTTTGGTATTTTAGGCATCCAGGAGAGAGAGAGAGAGAGAGAGAGAGAGAGAGAGAGAGAGGCGCGTTTGGGGTTTGGTTTGCTGGCACTTTCAAAGAAAGCAGTTGGTTGTCGTTTCCATAGAAACACCTTTTCCCGGGCTTTTCGCATACCCAGAGGACAAGAATGACCCTTGAGCCCTTGTGATGGCACTCAAAAGGAATGTTCCATTCAAGGGCATTTGAGTAATTTTGGAAACTAGTCTTCCACTAGTGGAATTTTTTCCATATGATGAGCACGTTGGATGGTAGATGGAGTGGTTTCGAACCAAGTCAAACTAAGAATTGCGGACAACAACTGTTGAAACAAATGTTGTAACGAACAAAAAAATGTGGAATAATATTTTTTTGAAAGGGAAGAAAAAAATATGGAATATTAAGTGCAATGTTTTTTTGAACAAAATTATATTAAGTGCTATGTTGTTTGTCAGTTGTGGCTGTAAAAATGAAAATCACCATAGTTCAAAAAAACATGAAAATCACCACATGCTATATATGGTATTTATCATGTGAAAATTTTTTGGTGGTATACAAGAAAAATGTTGTTTTTATAGAGTACAATTCTGATTCATTTTAATTAATAGTGGTGTTGTGTTTGAGATGGAGAGAGTGGCTCATCAAATTAATTATCAATTTATTTCATGTTCATCAATTTCTGTTAAATAAGCATATTATTTTGAATTTAATATGGTTTTGGTATTACAAGCTTCTCTTTAATATATTAATGTATAAAGACATTAAAAATGTGCAGAGTTGGGGATACAATAGGTCAGAAAGGGGGATTTCATCAAATATACCTATTAATTAGCATCTGGTGTTGAAAGTTTCGTCCCCTGCAAATCCTGGAGTTTTTAAAATTTAATACAAGGACGAGCAATAATGGGTAAACGACCTCCCACTTTTGGGTGTTTTATAATTGGGAGAATTTTTTTTTTTAATTAATAAGTGGTATTGTGTTTGAGATTGAAAAAAGTGGCTCACCAAATTAATTTTGGGAACAAGTTTGGCATACGCGGTGACTTCAGATATTTGTGCATGTGCTGTGCAGTCGGTGGACGAATCTACAAATTTTGGGCTAATACATTATCTAAAAACAAAAATAAGTTTAAAGAAGAAAACTCTCAAATCCCCTATTTTTAGCTAGGAATCCACCCTAAAAACTAGTTTAAGAGATTATTTGGCATTGATAAGACAGTTTTTATTTTTAAAAACAGAGAACAACTTTTAAAAACATTGGTGATGTTTGCTATTTACTTTTTTGAGAACAGTCTAAAAACTAAAAAATAGAAAATTCTTGAGTGTTTGGGAACCAAGTTCAGTGTCAAGCTTTTATATGTTATAGCATTTAAGTTTTAATTTCAAATTTTAACTTAGTTTCCAAACAACAAATAAGAAAACAATATTTCATGATGAAGTCAAATTGACCATGCTCGCGCTATGATCTGACTAATGGGATGGGGGCCACACCATGGTCATACCAACGGGTTTGGACCCTTTTAGGATTAGGCCAACGGGATGGGATCAGCATCGAGATCGAACCGACTGGCCAGGACCCATGCCATGATCAGACCTACTAGCCAGGACCCACGTTACAATAGGGTTAATAGTTTGTGGCCTATGTCGGGATAAGACTAGCAATTAGAACAACATTAAACACTTTCATGTTTTTTAAACAACAACTGAAATTAGAACAACAATTTTTTTCTAAATAAACATGTTTTTTGTTTTTTATTCTTTGAAAGCTGTTTTAATAAAAACAATGCAAAACATCTTTATTTTTGGAAATAATAAAAAGAACAATTTTTAAAAAACTTGCTTTTAAAACAAAAAAAAATATATTACAACTGGAACAATGCCAAACATGGTTAAGGTGTTAAAATAGGACTAACAATATTATTATATTCCAAAACAGATGTCCCACTGCTTAGTTGATTGCTATAGTGACTCTTTGTTTTAGCTCTCTTTTCTTTCTTTCTTTGTTGGGGGGTTTAATTAGGAAAGATAAAATCTTATCGTTTAATTTGTGCTTGGTACCAGTTTCTTCACTACTTTGCAGCATTTTCACTCTCTGTGTTGTTTCCCTTTTTGTTGATAAAAGCCTCTCTCCTTGTTCTCGCTCATTGCCAACATGTACAAATTTTGTTCAAATAACTAACCTAAGAGAAAAACTCCAAACAGCAAACCCAAATCTTCTATGTTTTACAGTGAACATTTCAATATCTTAACCTCCAAATCAATTCTCAAAAAAAAAAAAAATCCAAATCAAAATAAATAAATAAAGTCAAATAAAAAGGAGTACCTGCATACCTTTATTATTATCATTATCATTTTTACTGGGCCAAGAGAATAAAAGTTTATGATGTCTAATAAATATAATATAAAGAAAATATTCCTTAAAATAAATCCCCGTCATTTTTATTCTCTGTAGGTTGTTTTCCTTTTTTTTAGATCGACTGTAGGATGTTTTCTCTTCATTATTTTTCTAACTCATTAAACATTTATGTTAGTGTAAGACAGCCGGCTTCATAATGCAATATATTTTTCCCTTTGAAAGGGAAAAGGTGGGGTTGCATAATGCTATTTTTAAGTTTATCCTCTTCAATATCAGGCTAACAACAATGCTAAATTTGTCGTGTTTCGGTAATTGTTTATAGATATTGAAGTATAATAATTTTTTGGGTTATTAACCTTTTTATATCTTGCATTTTTGACTTATTTAGAGTGTATATCATTGGTTTTTGACATTATTAAATATTTACTTTAAGATTATAATTAATACACAAGTATATTTCATTTTCGTCAACAATTAATTTTAACTTATAAAGTGTCTAAATTACCCTTAAAAAAAATTAAAAATTCTTTCCCTTTCTTCCGTCTTGTCAGTTTCAACTTTTTAAGTGAAAAAATCTTATAGTCACGCCAACAAAGTCATGAATAACTGTGCACAAGCTTCATTAAAGAACAAGAGAGTTAAGAAAGCCAACAAACCAGGCATCGAGCAAAAAACCTCCTGGACAAAAGAAAGAATTAAAAACAACAACAACAAGAAGCATTCGTAGCAATTAAGAGGGAACAAGGACTGCACAACCATAAACAAGAGCGCCTATCTGGCTTGATGTAAGATAGACAGAAGTATTCCTCCCAAAAGTTATAATGGGAGATGCACAATTAAACTCTTCAAACGTCGTCTAAGACTATACTTACAAATCTACACTAAGCACTACTGGCGTGCAACCCAACAAACAAGTTCAAGCACGTCTTCGAAACCCAAGTCACATAGGTTGTCTCCCATGTCCGAGTATGCTTAGCATCATATCCATTCCTTAAAAAAGTGCTCCCTCTAGGGCGCACTGATGGAACTTAGAGCGTGAATCTTCTGCTATGATACCAATTGACGAAAGAGTAACGCAACCATTACTCTCAAAAGTTGTAATTGACGGGAGATTTATGATCAAATTCTTTGAACACTATCTAGAATCAAACTTGAAAATTCATTCTAAGCACTAGCCCTTTTGACCCTTACTTCGAGAAGTGTCTTACTAATCCATGTGTGCACCCAACTGACGAGTTCATGAATTTTTTGAAGTCCCAAACCACGTAGGTTGCGTCCTATGTTCTAGTATGTTCATGTATACGTTTATGAACTCTCACATTTTCTTTATGTCATTGTTACATGCTAAAGTTACATGAATTAAATATAAAATTGTCCCTCTCTTTACAAGTCAGTGTTGGAAGACTACAATCTAACCAATAGGGTTTGTAACACAATATTTCAAGTTCAAACAAAAGAGCAGGAACTGAAATCTAAAGCCAAAGTCCACAACGACATAAAAAGTCGCAGGAAAAGTGGGAGATGTGAGCCGAACTCTTTCGAAAGTAAGCTTCGGCCTCCATTTGGCCCATATTCATTTTGTCTTCAGTGTCCTTTGTTCTCTTAGGCCCAGCCCATTGCAAAATATCACAGGCTTTAAAATTCATGGGCTGACCGTGGCCTTTTAACGTCTGCGAACTGTGATTTGGAAAATTAGTGAGAATTTGAGAGGGAATTTTAAAAATGGCTTTTTGCCAAAAAAAAAAATCGATGAACGGCCTCTTTTTTTTTTTTTGGCATAAAAAAACTAGCTTTTTGGACACAAAAACAGCTTCAGTTTTTTTTTCCACCATACGTAGTTTCCTCTCTTTGATATAGTCTTCTTTTTTTTTTCTATGAAAAAATCTATGGCAGTTTTGGTGCTCAGAAAAGGCCCCTTTTTTTGTTAAAAAAAAAAAGAGGCCATTTCCTTAAGTGGAAATCTTTTTTTTGGCCCTTTTTTCAAATTAACCTAGAATTTGAAGTTAGAACTTATAAATTGTAAAATAGGAGAGCTTTATATTATAGCAAAATTTTATTTTTTATTGTAGTATGTGAGTACCTTACATTGTAGTAAATTAAATTTTGTTTTCTAACGTACTTTCCAAACAAAACCTAAATGTACTCTCAGTTTTTTCTTGCCCTCATAGATTTTATTCTCTAAAATTTCTTTTAGATTTTAATGATGTACATTTTTCTAAACTGTAATTTTTTTATTCATGTTATGGATCCCACTACAATAGGACTTCATATTGATAACTCATTTCCTAACTGTCCAATCTAATCAAAATCGTGTTAAAACAAGGAAAAAAAAAAAAAAAAGCCTACAAAACTGAGTTATTTTGAGTCCTACCGTAGAAATCTCATGCTTTTCTGAATTGTAATTTCTAACATGAATCATGATAGCCTTTCGAGAACAAAAGAAAGAAAAAACATGGCAATTGATAGAGCACTACCCGACAAAATTTGAACTTTTTTTTCTGGATATAACTTGTCACAAAACATTTTCCATGCCTATGCAATTTGATTGTCCAGAGGTACATTATTCTGTCATAAGAAAATGAAACCAATTTTCCACACCACCTCATCATGAAACCTGAGAAAAAAAAGTAATATATAGCCTTAGCCGGCTTAATCCCCCACATCCACAACAAACACAGCCAGGACGTGCCTCTCTCAATCCTTCTCATGGAGGGTCCAACGACAATGATCCCTCAGCTTGGAGAAGCCACAAGGCATATATTTTATGTAGAAATAGAATCATTAGCCAAAAAAGAAAGGGAACTCTTATAGAGGAAAAGACAACTTTTTTCACATATGAGCATTGTGTTTTAGTTGTAAAATTGGGATTTTAACATTATGATTTGTGATTGTTTATGTTAAAAATTTGCATAACAAATTCTAGTTGCAAATTAAACTGTTAAAAAGTTAATCTGATAGTTAAAACAACCATATTTCACTGGTGGAGCAAAATTTCGTTCTCCATTATAAAATTGCCAAAAATAATTTTTTTTTTAAAAGTAATTTTCATGGTAGAAAAGATAATTTTGTTTTTTTAATAAAACATGAGTGTTTTATCCATCGGATGAACTTTTTAACTGATTTACAGAAAACAGGAGAAAGTAGTTCTATATTGACGCTACAAATTTTTAACGTATATATCGTTAAAATCCTAACTCGATAGCTATGATTGTGTGAAGCAAAATTGTTTCCCTAGTTATAAGAATTTCCCAAAAAAAAAGACAAAAAAAAAAAAAACACAACAGCAAATTGGATATGAGTCAATAGTGTGGTCTCAACTCATCAAGATCAATTACTTTTGACAGCTGGACAATATTGTTGAGATTAGCTCTCCCAAAGAGACATCCAGACATTAATCAACCACTGCGGTTTCGAGCCCATGGCCCACCCAAAGCCAGCCCCGAGAGGCCCTCCGATGAGGGACATTTCAAACATGTCCAATTCGCAAATCCAGTTCTAATATTCCCTCCACCAGACAAGATCTTGCATACCTTCAGTCCCAATCAGACGAAATCCTTTCCACTTCACATCACTTTCTTCTTCATTTTTTTTTTCTCCTTTTCTTTCTTTTTCCACCATAAAAAAAGTGTTGGAAACTTCATCTTCATTTCCCTTCTTTAATTGATAGTGAAGCAAATTATATTTTAATATTCTTTTAGTAACTCCATTATTCCACTAAAGATCATTATCTTTATGTTTGGAAAAAAGTTTAATTTTTTTAAACATTATAATATACGAGAGATTAAAGTTTATTCTTTTTAAACACTATAATATACGAGAGCATAAATAATCATCCACACAAAATAAAAGTTACTTTATTACAGGTCGAGTCCTTACAAAATTACGTTCATAATAGTTGCGAATACAATCTAACGATAGTTATACATCTAACTCTGTGGTAAAACGCAAAAGTTCGAACCGATGATCCTAAATTCGAACAATTATGACAATGTAGTAATATT
>CAMOHE010051373.1:0-23846 GCA_946598075.1 Artocarpus hirsutus
AGTTTCAGATATGCTCTTGATTGTTTGCATATAGTCAGCAATGCTCATATTTTCAGTGGTGGTGTTGGCAAGGATCTTGCGGAGGCTCATTATACGAGTGTGGGATTTGCTGGCATATGTTTTCTCCAAACGGGTCCATGCTTCAGCGGCATATTTTGCAGAAGTGATAAGAGGGACAATATTATCAGAAACAGAGGCCAACAGGGCATGGAAAAGTAAGCGATCCTGTCTTTTCCATAAATGATAAGCAGGATTTGGTATGGTTCCAGTACTGTCACGGTTGGCTGTGGTGGGAGAAGGGCATGGGAAGGTACCATCAATATAACCTTCCAGATCATATCCAAACAAAGGAGACTCGTATTGCACTCTCCATGAAGGATAATTGATTTTGGTGAGTTTGAGTGGAAGTTGAGTGGCTGCATTAATTGCTATGATTTGATTTGGAGCATTCAGGGCTATGATTGGGTTAGCAGCAATGGGAACTGGATTGATAGCAGAATTGTTTTCGGTCATGGTTGACTGGTGGCTATTTTGGTTTAAAAAAAAAGTGAGGCTCGGATACCATAAAAGGTTTAGGCTGATGTGATTAATTTGGTTGTACCTTTATTCATTGTGGAGTTGATATATATACAGCTAGATTACAATGCCAGTTCCTAAGTGTAAGCCACTAAAAATGGAACTAAATAACAACACCTACAAAGGTGGAACTAAATAACAACTAGAGATTACAAAATCTGAATTGAGATTCAAATTGAAGATTTTGTTGAGGGAATTCTGTTATTAATGTATACTTTCCAATTGAAGGTAAATATTGATTACTGGAGCTAGCTATTCTCAAATACTTTTAATTTCTCTTGAGGTAATTAGTATATTTATTCACACATGAGAAGATTAGTCTCAAA
Organism: Artocarpus hirsutus; assembly: GCA_946598075.1. Lineage (NCBI taxonomy): Eukaryota > Viridiplantae > Streptophyta > Magnoliopsida > Rosales > Moraceae > Artocarpus > Artocarpus hirsutus. Next base: position 903 of record CAMOHE010051373.1, read on the forward strand.
TTTTTCATTCTTTTTCTGTTCTCGACTAGTGCAGGGGCTGAGGCAAGAATTGCATGTCAAAGTTCATATCAGAAGGGGTACAACAAAGATTATATCTCCATTGTGAGTCCAAAAACCAATGAAAAAGGTTACTTCCTTGCAACATTTCCAGCTTCAAAGTTGACAGATAAGTCAATCAATATTCAAGAGTGTAAGGCATTCCTTGAATATTCTCCATTGAAGAAATGCAATGTCGCAACTGGTAAGGGACTCACTGGTGCATACCTTTCTCTAGCTCCTACGGAGACAGACAAGATTTATTACAACGTTGGAAATCTCATCTATGCTCCTAAGAATCAATATCATTCATTCCCCAATAATAATGAATGTACAGCCTCCAATTATCATTCAGCCCCTCCTCCTAGCAGTTACTGATGAAAAATATTTCGGTTGGTCATAGATGAGATTATTTTTATCTTGTGTTATATATATTTAAGTGTGCATTGTGAAAGGGACTAGCTAAGCAAAAAGATGTTCCTTTTTCGTTTCGTTTTGTGTTTTTTTTTTTTTTCGTTTTGTTTTTTTCTTTTCTTTTTTGTTTTTTCATCACTTGATGGAGTCCGTTATGCAATTTAATTTGCGTGAAAAGATTTGTTGTAAGCTTTATTTATGTATTAATATGGCCAATGTATCTTCATCCATTTGTTTAATTCATGATCTATTTAATCTTTCTTTATTGTTTCAATATCATATTATTATGGACTAAAATAAGCCTATCTTCATGTGCATTTTCTTTTCTAGTACTGTCTTTGTCTCCTGTTGTACAGACCTTTGTGTTTCGGGCCATTTAGTTTATGTTTTAAACCCATAAGGTTTTGTTTATGCTTATATATATATATGATCTATTTCCTTAGGGTTTGGTATTATTGTTTTAGCCTCTCTAATCGCCACTATCTTGTAATCTTTATCGAGTTTAGTGATTTTCTTCTTATCTGTTTATAGTTTTTTTTTTTTGTCTTGAGTTTTCATTAAAATCTTTATGTGTTTTTGTTCTATGTTTTTATTGTATTATTTTCGCAACAAAGACAAGTCCAAATAATATGACAAGAGAAAAGAATAATAAAAAGATTCAAATTGTGGTTCTAACTATGAATTAACGAGATATTGGAATAAGAAATTCTCAAAGATTACACAAGACTTTGATAATGTACCATGAACAACTAACCTGTTAGTAAACCAATTTAAAGAGACAATAGATTATACAATTTTGTTTTTGTATATTTATGTGGTTTAAGAAATACTATTATTTTTTTCATTAACAAAATTGAAAACAAATACCTGTGCATGCTACGAGAACATTGTAATAAGGCTAGATGGTATAATATTGCTAAAATTGCAGGCATGTACTAGCAATAATACCACACCTTGACACCACGGTAAGGTATGAAGTCTGAATACTGTGCTCTTAAGTTTTTTTTTTTTTTTTTTTTTTTAAGTACGTAATATTTAAATGACCTGTTGTTAAATTTGATTCTTAAAAGCCTTGAAATAAGTTTGACAAATCACCACGTGTCGTTTAATCAATTGGATAAGCAAAAACAACATATCTTTTTTTTTAATAAAAAAACAACATATGCTTTTTGCATAACGTGTAAAAACATGATGACATGACCTGTAAAGATAAGCTGGTTTGCGTTTTAAGAAAAAAAAAACTTGCATTTTTTTATATACATACGAAATAATAGAACATGTTGTCCTCTTGCAAAAGAAATGTTGATGCTCTTTCTTGTCTCAAAAACAAGTTATAATATTTGATCTAATATTTCTTTGTGATACCACTAGAATTAAATAATAACACTTTGTAAAATTAATGAATACATAGGTGATGAGAACATGTAAGAAGTAGCTATTGCTAGCCCCTACCTCATGCATATCAATATGAAAAAAATTTTACAAGTTTTTGTGAGTTTTAATTAGAGAATTCAATAGGAACTCTATAAGTTTGTGTTTCTTATTATTTGTGCAATTGTTGTATCATAACTTCATCAATATCATGGAAACAAAAGTATTATATTTTTTTCTACCCTTTCGAAATTTCAAAACAATATATGGCATAAGATACGTTAATTAGACAAGAGTAACTCGTTCTCAGATCCGAAAAGTTCTTGCTAAATTTGTAGTCAGAAAGCTATGTACATTTTTTCTTAGAAGGTATACACGATCACTTTCTATATATATATATATATATATTAAACATTTTTCTTCTGGGGAACAAAATTTTCAAAAAATAAAAATCCCTAATTACAAAGGATATCTATATATAAGAGTGATTGATCAAGAGAGATGCCTTTCCTTTCATGAGTGAAACTTCGATTATTATAATTATTATGAACGATAGTCCTGATCTAGATTTATCTCTCTCCTGCAAAATAAAGTGGCCAGCAATATTTAATTTGCAGATCCAATTGCAAATAGCACACTCAAGCCCATGTCTATTTCCTTAACAGTCGAGCGTGCAAACAAGTAATCCTTGCTACAATTTAGATATTTATTAATCAATTCCTTTTTGATTAACCTAATATTATGCCATTCCCTATATAAGACCTAAGTTGCGAACCCCCTCAAATTCATCAAGCCAAAGCCATAAAGTCTCTCCTCTACTTAGCATATACCAATTAATACAATACGTACAATCACATTTTCAATGGCTCTCACCCGACTCGTATTCCCTTTAGCCCTCTTCTCACTACTAATCGTCGTTGCTTCTGCTGGCAATGATGGTCCATTGGGCTCTACTCTACACTTGGATAATATTGTAGATCAACTACTTGGCAATGGAAACGATAATAAACAAGGTAACGATGAGCGCAACAAGCAGCATGGACAAGAAAATTTTGTCCCAAGAAACCCAATTAGCTACGAGGAAACTAAGCCATATGAAGGACAAGATCACATTGTCTCCACTAAGCCATACTATGGTCATGAGCATATGACTTATGATCAAGCTCACGAAGGAAAATACTCCGATATCAATGTCGTCGTTATTCAAGGGTTCGTTTTATATACTATCCTCTTGAAGGTAATTATCAAAATCTATAATTTCTTTTGGAAGAATATTAGTAATAAATTACTTTTGTTCAGTACTTTTCTAAGTCATTTGATTACTATTACAGGTGCTATGGTAGAGATTACATGCCCAACTCCATATGAGAATGGATACTACAAAGCTCCATACATCTTGCATCCGAAAACGGATGAAGAAGGATGCTTTCGTGAAATGGTGCCAGTTGCTGAGCTTAAAAATAAGTACATCAATCTAAAAGAGTGCAAGGCATACCCTAATATTCTCCATCAAAGACCTGCAATGTGCCAGCCTATAGTGCTGGTGGCGCTCATCTTTTTTTGCTTAGCAACGAAGAAGGCAAGGCATATTACGCTGTGGGAAATATCGTTTACACTCCGAATACTCATTATGAAGCCCCTAACAATTATCCAGCTGCAAACAATCTTCCCGTTCAAAATGGTTATTGAAAAACTTTTAGCTAATTATGGTTTGTTTTATTTTCTTGTTCTATTTCTTAAGCGTGGTTTGGGAAATGAAAATCTTGTCGTTTTGTTGTTTTTTGTTTCATTATTAACTATTCATTGCAGGAGGGTGTATCCTCTATGCCAATATTTGATTTGCATGAATGATTTCTCTCAAGGCTTTGCTCTATATTGATTAGAAGATTGGAGGATATATATTTGTAATTTATTGCTGTAAAAATTTTTTATCCTTTATGGACAAATGTTGATTTCGTTTGTTTTCTAATTCCTACGTATCCAAGACCTTATATCACAACCTAAGATATGTCATTTTTTGCTCTTGGATGACCCTCGCCAATGTAAATGTAAATGCAAATGTCAATATTATATTTGCCACTAAAATATGTGAAAATAACATATTTAATGTGTTATCTTATTTTGTGTTCCAATCCATAATACTATATATTTAAAATATCATATTTATCTATTATCATAATTATTAAACCTTAACACTTGTAAAAGTAAACCTTTTTACACAAAAAGAAAAAGAAAACTTTTAATATTGAAATAATTAAAAAGTAAGAATGTTAATTATTAAAACAAAAAAAGTTAATCTATCAACCAATAGGCCAAATTTATTAAATGCTAATGCCAAACTTGGTGACAAATTGGCCAACATATAGTAAGTGTTTTTTTTACACTTAAATGCCAAATTTACCATTAGCATATTACGGCTTATATATTAAAAGGTCAATCTATTAATTGAGGCAGCTTAATGTTCTTATAAATTAGTGTTTATGTTTATGTTTTAATGACGTGGAACTCGAGTTTCTTTTACCTTTTACAAAGATAAATAAAATGGTTAAATAACACAAGTAGATCGAAAAAAAAAACCTAAAAGAAATATTAGGTTGGGTAGCATGATCTATTTTTTCTTGTTAGATTTTTTAGTTGTCATCCTGACGCTCTTAAGATCATTATGTCTGTGCGTCCCCATGCTAAAATCTAGTTGAAAGTAGAGGGGTCAAAATAATATTTCATGGGAAACGTATTGGGATGGTTAAAAGTATACAGACGATTATCCTCAACAGTCATGGGTGAAAATAATTTCTCTACGGTTGTGTGACATTGTATGGATTAATATATACGGCCGATGCCTGAATCTCTTAATGTTGATCTTTTCAGTCACTTTATCCAAACTACTTTTTCCTAAATAAAATCGAAGGAAATGAAATGAAATGGCCCATCTCAAGCCATAATATTAATCTAATTAGAAAAAAAAATCTATAATTTTAATCTAATTAGAAAAAAAAAATATAATTTTAATCTACAATATCTTTGTGACACCATTATGTTATAAAATTATTTGCTTTTTTTAAAAAAAAAATTAATATATAGGTGAGGGGAGCACGTATATGCCCAGCCCTCAACTTATGCAAACGAATAATAGAGAACAAATTCTGGGCAAATTATCGCGCGTTGTTAGAAGAATTCAATGGAAACTCATAAATTTGCGTTCCCCTCGTTATTAGTGCAATTATTTTTATTTTTTTTTTGGTACTTGGGGCAAATTTGAACTCTCCAAAGATTAAGTCGTGTGGATTTACGGATTTACTTTTAGATATATTTACCAAACCGTAAATGAATATAAAGGAAAATATAATAGAATTGAAAATGAGATTAAAGTATCGGGAGTGAGCATATTCACTTTTTTTTTAGTGTTTACTTACCTATTTAATGGGGTGATAAAAAACAATTCAATGCTCTTTCAAGTGTTTATTTACTTAGAAATTAGGATCTTTATTCAATATAATTACTAAAATATCTTTTTTATATAACCAATAACTATTAAATAATATTTAAATTTAGACATCTAAGTAAATATGGTATTTATTCCCTTTGATAGGGAATCAATACTAAAAGGTATGGGAGTATTGATATGCTCTTCTCTCATTCCCTATATTGTGTGTGGTCTACGAAACTCTTATTACTGATTTTGTAAGTATATACATTATTTAAAAGGAAACGAAATTATCCCTTACTTTCCCTTTTTCTTTAATGCAAAGTAAACATTCCCTTGATGTATACTTGCAACCACACAATTATTGTATCATTACTGCATACAAGAGAAAGAAAAAAAAAAGAAAAAAAAAATACAAGCACTAATACCATAACTTTACAAGAAGACTCAATCCTAAACAGAAATTAGATCTACCTAAACTCTGGATGAAGGTCAAGGGACAAATATGTGTCAAGTTCTGACAACAAAAATTAAAAGGCGCACACCAAGTATTTAGTATACACTTGGTTTTTTTAACACCTCTACACTCAATGGAAACTTCTAATCGAACAAGACAGCTAAGAGATCAATGGCACCAAGATCACCCAATGCACCACATAGAAATGAATCTAGCAAGACTAGACGCAGACAACTATCTGGATTCAACAATGTCTTTCTTAGAAAAAAGAAAATTACTGGAAAAGACAGAAATGTCCGGAACTATGCGAATGAAACTTCTGATGACAATGCGGCTGCTCAGTCGAAGGGAGATTGAGTGAATGGCATATAACAAGGTGCCAAAAAGGAGAAAAACGAACCAATTTCACTTGTGGTCATTTCACTGTAATTTGAATTAATGATTGTTTTAATTTGATATGTATTAATTTCTTTGAAAAGTATGATCCTTTCTACATTCTTTTCTGGCTCAGAAACTATTGAAATTTATTTTCTTCTGGGTAACAAAATCTTCGAAAATCCATGAAGAGGAGGTCCATACATAAACGAGTGATTCATCAAGAGAAATACCTTTCACGTGTCAAACTTTTTCATTCTTTTCTAGAAATTAGTATAATTTAAGAAAGAGGGCCCTAATATGGCATTTTTACTTAAAAATCGATCTCTAATCCTTGCCAACAATCAAGGGTTGCAAGATTTGATTTGCAAATCTTAATACATATGAGACAATCAAGGCCATGCTTATTTCTTCACCATCGTGCAACCATGTAATACATGCAACAATACATATTCAATATCAAACTTGAGTAACATAATGTTATAATATTTCCTATATAAGACTATGTTGCAAGAGCCTCAAATCCATCAAGCCAAAGCCATATTAGCCTCTCCTCTACTTAGCATAAACTAATTAATACAATACAATCACATTTTCAATGGCTCTCAACCGCCTCCTGTTCCCTTTAGCCCTCTTGTTATTTCTAATCACCGTTGCTTCTGCTGGCTATGTTGATCAATTACGCTCTAATCTAAACTTGGATAATATTGTAGCCCAACTACTAGGCAATCCAACCGATAGTAAACAAGATCACTACGTGGAAAACAAGCAGCAATTAGGACAAGACAATTTTGTCCCAACAAACCCAGTTAGCTATGAAAAAATTAAGCCATATGAAGGACAAGAACACGTTGTCTTCACCAAGCCAAACTATGGTCAAGAGCAGAAGACTTATGGTCAAGCTTATGAAGAAAAATACTCCGAAATCAATACCATTGCCATTCAAGGGTTTGTCCTATGTGAATCGTAGGCTAACAAATATTATCCTCTAGAAAGTAAATATCAAGTAAAGTATTCAAAGATTGATTTGGTCTATTCATTTTATAATATTCGTGAAAATTTATAATTTCTTTTGTACGATTGGTAATAACCTTTTGTTCATTTCTTTTTTCCCACACATTGATGACTAATACTGGAGCTGTCATAGAGATCGCATGCCCAAGTTCATGCGAGAAAGGATACAAGAACGCTCCATACATTTTGCGTACCAAAACTGGAAAAAACGGTTTTTTTGTCAAAAAATTTCCAGCTTCAGAGCTTAAAGATAAGTCTATCAGCCTCGACGAGTGCAAGGCATACCCTAAATACTCTCCATCGGAGACCTGTAATGTTCCATCGTACAGTGTTAGCAGTGGAGCACATCTTTCTTTGCTTCGTACTCACTCAAACAAGGTTTGTTACGCCGTTGGGAATCTCATCTACACCCCGAAAACTCATTATGATGCCACTAATAATTATCCAGTTTCTAATGATCATCGAGTACAAAATGGTTATTGAAAACGATTTAGTTAATATGTTAATTTGTTTCATTTTCTTGTTCTGTTTCTTAAGCGTGGGTTGGGAAATGAAAATCAAACTTGATGGTCGTTGTTTGTCGTTCATCAATCATTTATTTTGTATGAAATATTAATATTTGTTATCAAGGGGATTGCCTTTTAATTATTTTAATAAGCTTAAAGCATATTGTACTTGATGAAGTTATCGATCCATGTAATGATTCGTTATCCCTTCTAACGATGATATTGTGTGATTTCAATGTTATATATTGTTTTCGTAATTCCTTTCTTTTTTTCTAATATATAAAGTTGACCGGTCATACGCAAATAATAATTTCTTTGCAGTCAATTAAATTAGTTGCAGGAGTAGTTCTATTATGTTGCCAAATCAAATTGTTACTAATAAGAAGCTTTGGTGGGACCTTCTTTTTTTCTTAAAAAGAAAAACACAATCTTATTCACTAACTTCAAGGAACATCTTAATCACGTGTCTAACTGGATCAAAATTAATGTCTTTTATCTCACGTGTACATAGATAACTGGTTCAAAATTGATGTCAAATTTATATACGTGAAATTGGCATTCCTTGATGAGCTAGCTTTTACACGGTCTAATCTAATCTGTGGTATTCTAGCTACAAGTTTTTCTACACAAATGATTTTCCTATGCCTCATTTATACAATTTTGGACTTAATCCCAATAGCGAAATGAATAAAAAAACCGAAAATAAAGATATCATGACTTCGCATACACGTTGAATTTGCAAATAATTAATCTCAAATGAAAGAAACACAACTTTTAAACAAACATGCACATATATACAAGGGATTTTAAAGCATTTAAAACAATCCTCTTTCATAGATAAACAATTAACTCCTCTTAAGAGCATAACTACTTCTTCTTCGTGGATACAGATCTCTACACACATTATTTCATATTCCTCAAAAGTACAAGGCCTGTCCTCACCAATTTTTCCAATCTTCCCCAACCTAACGCTATAATTTCCCCCCATTCATGATTCCACCATACCATATATCCGCATTCTTCTCCGACATCGTCTCAAAAGCCGCTTCAAATGTTCATTGTCGGACAATTTGACACCGGCAGCATTCCTGGGCAAGCCCGAGGGTGGAACAGTACAATATTGGCCGGCCACAGTTACTTGACCACAGTCCATGTTTCCACACAATCCTCCATTTCCTTCATGTAAATTCTCTAGCTTTGCTTAGAATCCTGATTGGTATCAACATATAGTGCTTCAATCCATGCTCGTTAATCCCTTCGCTTTTTCACATGTTTGCTTGATCAAGAAGCTGGAATAATAATAAAAATTTTACTTGTGATGTATGTGACTTGTTAAGGATAAGAAACTGATCTTTGTGTATATAAAAGGTGTGAGGTTTCTTGGATTGATTGATGATTGTTTGGACTTCTTTGTTGGAAGTAGCTAATAATCGGAAGAATGAGACGGCAAGCGGAGGGAGAGGAATGTCATAATGTGGCCGTTTGGTGTCAAGTTTCAAGATTGAGATCAAATACGGCAGAATAAGGTTCGATGAGGTTAACAAAATTACAAAATTATGAAGAACTTGTGTCTATTTTTCCCTTACTTGCCAATTAAAAATTGAGACAGAAAAAAAATATATAAAATAAAGTTTGCAACAGAATTTAAAGCTTTCTTTTTTCGTCAAAAAAAAAAATTAAAGCTTTTTTGGTGAATAAAAAAAAGAATCAATAATGTCTTCATACTCCGAGATAAGAAAGGAGAGAGAAGATAATTTTTGTAGGCCCATCTCCATAAATACAGTTGTAATAATTAAAAACAAAAACAAACAGAGTGCTTTTATGTGAAAAAATGATAAAAATAAGTTGGTATGTTTTAATGAGGTGTCTAAAAAGGATAGAGAGGGAGACATAAAAAAGGGACAGAAGATCCAAATCCATCTTGTTTGTGATAGGACTTAAACATTGAGAGAATAGAAGCAAAGGCTTTATGGACGGATGTGCTTGCCACCATGCCACCCCACTGGACACCGGTGGTGAATAAAATTTAAAGCTTGATAACTACTGCATACTTGACAATAGCACTAGCTTGTATGGCTTGCAGTCTTAATAGGCCATACTACATTGTAAGCTACATACTTTTTTGGTGAAAAAAATCCTTTTCGTTTCCATAGGTTTATAACCTTGCTACTTATAAAACTTTACGTCTCAGTCTAATATGTAGTATATTTTTTAGACTAGGTCTTACTTTTTTGTTTAGTAGCCGGATTATAACCCCATAAGATTACATAGGATTGCTCTAAAACTTAATTATTAATGTGCCAAATTATGTTGGATAGGTCTTCCTTTAATGATCCCAAACCTTTGAAACCTATAAATAAATCAATAACTAGTGAGAAATTATACGTACACAAAAGTGAACTTTTGTTCGTATAGGTCAAGGCACTAGGTATCTGAATAAAGGTGGTAAATTATAGGCCTTCCAATTGTGCTTGTTCACGCGGCAAGGCCAGGCTCAAAAAGATCATAAACAAACTTTTTTGTACAATAGTTATAGGATTTTTGGCCAACTTAGTTCTTCATTGTTGGTTCCAATTCAAATAATGTAAAGCTCTTACATGCTATAGTATAAGGCAAAAGTATGCTATAGTGTAAAGCTCTCACATGCTATAATATTTTTAATTTTAACTTTTGGTTTCATTTCACCTCACAAACATCCTATAACTTGAATAATTTTAAAAATAGGAGAGTACATGGAAGATTCAAAATAGTAGAATTATTGCTTCAAAGTTTAATATCATGGTGTAATAAAATTCTCCCTTGTCACTATGGACAAAAAGATGCTGTGGGCGTACGTAATTTATCAGAAGTAATGTGAAACCGATTTTAGTTTCCGACGACCCTTTCTAATTGAACAACAATTCTTCTCCAACATAAATGATAATTAATTATGCTTGAAAATTTGAGAGCCCTCTGACCTTTCTTAAGAATCAACTTTCATGGTAATAAATTATTATTTAAGACTGCAACAGCCTGCGTTCTTAAATATAAATGTTTCAGCCATGGATGGCCATTTATTTATTTAAATGGTTGTGTCACGAATCTGGACAACTTTTAAACACCTATCCTCCAAGAAAATTAAAAAAAAATTTGGAAAATTCGGTAAAATCTGGTCAGATAAGAAAATGATTACTTGCAAGGAAATTACATATCCCAAATAGGTCCGATGCCTTGACTACATATCCCCATACCATTACCACATGTTTTCATGTACTCCACTGGACTAGATAGTGCCCCCCCATGGCCGGTCTCACCACCAGACTCCTGTCGGAGATGCAATAGGCTAGCCACCAGTAACCTTGGTGCGCACATGACCCGACCATGTTCTCTCCATCTGCTTCTAATACTCTAATCTTTCAAGTTCTAAGTCTCTCACCAAGTTTTTTCCTTCACATCTAAAAAAAAAATATATTATGTCACATGAGACACAAGCATATGTGCCACAATTTTTTTTTCTTTTTTGCTGAAAATAAAGTATTAGTGGTGTCATTCTCGTGGAGAAGAAACTTTTAAACCAACCAATGGTTTAAAAAGGGGATTACCAATGGTTTAAAGAGGGGTTTTAACTCAATTCTACTTGAAAAGGTTGGATGTAGTCCCTCACCCTCACAGGTCCAACGCCGTACAACTCATTAATTGAGAGGAACCTGTATTTGACAATATGCGTTAGAATAAAAATGTTTAGTTGCTACAGCGTAAAGCTCTTATATGCTGTAGTGTCAAAAAAAAATATACTATAGCGTAAAGTCTCAAATGCTACAGTATTTTTAACTAAAATTAGTTCAAACTAATGCTCCCAAATGCTCTATAATTGAGGCTGATTGGGGCTATAGTACTACCCTGTTGGAGGTAGAATACGAGCCACACTTGTGTTAGTCCATCTACATTTTATTACTTACAATGAGTCCCATTCACATTCTATTTGTTTCGGTGATCAACAATATTAGCATATATAAACTGCTTTTCCTGTGTTCGTTTGGTTGTAAAATAACTTTGTGATTATTTTAATTACTATTTATAGAAGCTAAATCCATAAGCAATAATAAAGACGCAAAGTATCAGCAAAGGGCAAACCTCGCCTCAAATTTCGAATTAAATCAAATAAACAATAGCATAAGACACCGTCTCAAATAGGATAAATACTACACCTAATTATTAATTAAACCAAGCTCGGTTGTTTAAGAAGGTCGGTGATCACTCTTAATTAATTATCAGATCATCATTTCTCTCACATAACCGCTGCATCTGAATCTTTCTGAACCCAAAAGAAAAGAAAAGAAAAAAAAAACCTACTTTGTCACTCCGAAATTCTTGTCCCTACCCCCCAAAAAAAAGGGAAAAGCAAATTAAACTATACGTGTATCAAAATTTCATGAATAATAACCAACCAAGGCTGAAAAAGAAAAACTAGTTGATATCATTCATTAATGATCATCATCATCATACAAGAAAGCTAAAGCAACAAAAAAAAAAGCACATTTTTGGCTTCTTATAAGTGGCAAATTCGAAACGGTTCCTGAAAACGAAACTTAGGAGATATCGAAGGAACGTAGAGTCGGCATATTGAAAGGGACAAACAAAAAAGAAAAAAAGGAAAACATAGCACATATAAATATATATACAGAATCATTAGATATAAAGATGTATAATAATGATGATGATCAAGAGATGCTGCGCTTGCCAGGACGATCGGCGACCTTGAGAGTCTTGTCGATGAGTTTGCGAGCTCTTCTGCTTCGGATCTCGATCTTGACGCTCGAGCTCTTGTCCATCTTTATGTACGTCTTCTTCGGCTTCTTCAGCGCTCTCACCTTCGACTTTATCGACTCCATCAGGTTCTCTAGCTGACTCGCCATATCAGAAGAGATCTGAAATAAGAACAACGAGAGGAGAAAAAATGGACGTTTTGACCTACAATTCGTACATTGAGGGCTGTTTGGGTCTCTTTAGTTTCTTCAGTACTCAGAACTCGGAAGAAGTGAGGACGGCTTCGACTTCGTTTTTGCTCTCTGAAGTAGCGTGCGGATTTGGGCTCCCAAACAAAATCCACATAAAACCGTTTTATTGACTTGCAAATTTAAACTGACCCTTTGTTTTCGTAGATAATTACAAGTTTGCCACAGCGGCTTTCTTTTGACATCTTCCATGCTGTTTGACAAAGAGTGGTTTTAACCACTATCTCAATTATGAACAATGTAAAGCCCTTACATATTATAGTAAAAAAAAATTGCTATAGTGTAAAGCTCTTACATGCTACAGTAAAAACAGTTTTAACTTATAGTTTCCACTATTATACTAAACACAGTATTCATCTCCTCAATAGTAAATACCCTTTTTTTTCCTTGAATGAGTATTGAGGAATGATAAATACTCTTTTCCTCTTATTATAATCCCAAATCCTATATATCTACATATATAATGAATATAATGAATGGTTCACTAAATGCCAATTATTTTTTAAAAGATGATAATTGCATTTTAAAGTTGAAAAATACAAAACATTAACTTAGATGTAAAAGACTGTAACATATTTAGGGCTCATTTGGTATGCAGATTCGGAATGGTATAGTCTAGAATTTTATGATTTAAATTGTGAGCTCTAAGCTATATAGTTAAATGATGGTTTTGAACTGACTTTCAGAATTTAAAGGATTAAAACGAGAATAATGGTTTAAAATGAAAACGGGTGTTTAGAAAAATATAAGTTATGAAGACAAAGGAGTATGAGAATCATTTTATGGTAAAAAATGATTCAAAACTGCCTAAACTTGAAGAGAACAAAGTTTTAGGTATTGGTCAGTTTAAAATTATCTGCATAATTTAAAAGTACCTCAGTTATTACTCTACCAAACGTTAGTTTAAACTGTCTTTATGGTTTAAAACCTACGTATCAAATGGCACATTAACAACTCAAACTCAACCATGGACCAAAATCATTAATAGGTTGAGTTAAAACATGAAATATATGTATCAGGTTTCAGCAAGAGAAAACTAAAAAAACACACAATTTATTAAACACATAAATGACTCTCTCAAACAGACTACCATACACGGTGATAATTTTGATTGCTCAAGGCCAAATGCTAGTTGTTTTTATTCCTGTCATCCACGTAATTTGCATGGCCAATATAAATGTTTTAATATTTATTAAATTTCGCTTTCTCAAGTAATTATTTCCAAAAAAAATTTGTTCTTTTCTTCTATATTCTCTGTTAACATTTTAACTTGGCCAGATAAAAAATAAAAAATAAAAAGAAGAAGGAGAAGGAAAGAAGAAGATGAGTCAAATGACAGACAAAAAGGTTAAAAAATCCGATAGTTTGGGGGTAAACTGAAACGCATGCCCCTTCTTTCTTCACAGAATTCACAAAAAGCTTGACGTGTCCATTGATGATTAGCTCATGATGAAATAAACCAGTTTTTTCTTTTTTTATTTTTTGTTTGCACGTACATAGTTGTACTTTACTATCGAAAGTGAAATTGACTTAGAACATGGTGCCCATTTTTTGACCAACACCACAGGTAGAGAGGCTAGAGAAATCCGAATTGAAAATGTGACCTAATCTGTTATTCAACAAACGAGCTGGGGGTAGTTTAGTATTTTTGCAAAACACATGATCATTCACGATCAGCAACAACGCTCATTGAAACTGCTATCGTTTTCCTCCACACTTAATGCGGCGCGCTTTTCATTGAAGAAAAAAAAAAAAAAACAGAACTAGTAAGCGGCAAAAATGTCGTTGCAGAATATTTTAAATTGAAAATTAAGTTGAAAGTTCAAACCTCAAACGAATGACCCAATTTTGCATCAGGTGTTGGAAAGGGTGGCTTATTTTTTTAATTATAAATAATGAAAAGCTTTTATATATTACAATAATAATAAAAAAATCACTACAATATAAAGCTCTCACATGCTACAATAAAAGTAGTTCTAACCAATTGTTCCCAACACCTCTCCAAACATCTTAGCATACGTAAGAAATGGTTGAGATTTGACCAATATCTTTTTACGGTTTCTTTAGATACCTCGTGGTCTTTTAAATAAATAAATAAAAATCAGCATTGTCTAATTTCTCGTGGTTGGTTATTTGATGAATAGGAGGGAAGGAAAAAACAAAAAACATAGAGGAAGATTGAAAAATAAGACAGAGAGAAATTAGTATTATTAAAATATTATGCTTTAAGAGCTTGGAGGTTTCTTTAAAAAAAAAAAAAAAAAGCTTGCAAGGGACTATCATGTTCACAATGTCATGATTTTTTAATTTTGCAAAAAAATATTGTAAATTTTTACGTTTAAAAGTCAGACTGCCGAATTAGGAGAAAAGGAAAATTACAATACCGATGAACTCGTTACTCACACGGCATCTCTTTTCAAAGGGAAAACGCCATTGCACTCGCGGCACCTTTTCTTTATCTTTGTGTAAGACTTACAACTCCTTTTTTGTTCTACTTGCTCTTTGGATTATCTTGATCCTCTCGATGCTGAGTTTGACGTTTTGACATCTCTAAAATAAAAAAAAATTATTTATGTCATTCTATTTCCCATTCTTTATATCACTAATTTTAAGATCTACCGATAAAACAGAAAGATCCTTTTATCTTTTATATTATTTTAAAAATCTTCAAAACCATTAATCAAATAGAAAAAATCTGACTGAATTATACAAAAAAGAGAGTGACGGTAGTTTTCACTCGTCACACCATGCAACATGTTTGTGGGGCCCTAAAGTGAGGATGTGAAGGGAGAAGGAAAAGCGTCTTCCCGTTATATTAATCCTTTGGTGGTACTTTTTTCTTTTTTCTTTTTTGGAAATGGACGTTTTTACATCTGAGAATCAACAAAAAGAGAGGAGAAATCTAGTTGCTGATTTTTCAAGTGTTAAGCCCAATAGGCGAAGGTTACAAAAAGTCTATTCCTCCCAATTATTTTTATTAGTCTTAAGATTTTGGATTCCGTTTTATGACCAACTTGTGTACAAATTCAACTAACTTGATTTGAAAATGATGATCAAGAAAATGAAAAAGAAAATCCAATTGCCTAATATCATCACACCCATAATCTGATAATCGCTCGCAAACTCAAAAACCACAAAATTGCTTTGTTCACTATTCTAGTGACAAATCAGTGGCCCCAAACTTCTTTAACACCAATTACTATCTAATCAAACGCATTGATCATAGTAGTTCTGTCATTAGGACCTGTGTTACTTCCACGGCCATACTTGTCAGTATCTACCTCCGAGAAGCCAAATCTTTTGTTTAAGATCGATTTTCTTGGCTATAGAATTTACATTACAGATCTAAGATTTCTGAAATTATGATGCTTCCTAAGAAGTAATCTATCTGTAAAATTATATTTGTCATAATGTTCTTTTAATAACTCAACCATAAAAGCTGGCATGTTTTCCAATGTGTCGTGAATAAGTGAAGTCACACATACAGGTATTTCTATGCGTAGTGGTTGCAAATGTAGCTTGACAATAATTCCACATCTGACTTTATCTGACTTTACCTTGAGGTGTAGAGTTCAAATCCTCCCGCTTACATTCATGAAAAGTATTTCTATGCATGGAAAATAATTTATTGTCTCACTTTCACGCAAAAGTAGCACACTACAAGCAAAGCCAGACAAGAAGAGTCAAAGAAAGAATTGTCAACTTTTTTTTTTTTTTTTAACGTCGGGTGCAGGGATTTAAACTCTACACTTTGTGATGAAGTTATGCGTGGAATCATATACATTAGTAAGTAACAAATTAATTATTGTAATCAAATGAAGATTGTGTGATAGAGACAGAGACGTCTGCAATTAAAAGCTTTAACCTTTGTCCCAATGGTTGATATAAAATTGAACATAATTGCACTTTAGATCCAGAGATATGAATAAAAACCTCCCCCAGTTAAGTTTGTTTCCCTTTCACAAGTCCCAACCTGACTCACAACCTGTGTCAAGGGGTGTCAAATCCAGGACAGGGAATATAAAAGCAAGATGAGACTTGAAATAATGGTCAATCAAATATAGTTAAGAAGAGAGGACATGGGTTGGTCGAAAATGATTTAAAGGGGTCACTGCTCATTAAAATATTCAAAACGCGTAACATAAAGAACTGAGTAATTATAAAGCAAATAAGAGGAGAGGGGAAGACTTCTTGCCTCAAGGAAATTTAACTATTAAACCCTTTGCTGAGAATCAGACCATAACATTAACGTTGCTAAAAGTGCCATTGTTGCAGTTTCAACACGGAGGCGGTGTGGCCCGAGGCCTACTGTGGTGCCACCTGCTCCTCTTATCATGTTCAGCTCCTTCTTTGTGAAATCTAAAACAATCGTAATTAGTCAGTTCATCTAAAAACAAATACAGAAGAGCAAAAGTTAAAATGGATTTGAAACTAGAGCTACATCTTATACAGCAATATGTGTTTTTAAAACACTCGATCATGATACGTTTCATAACCAACTAAACAAGTATAAGACTATATGAGGCATACTAACCCCCTTCTGGTCCAACTATGATCACTCCTGCGGATTGTGATCTCAATGAAGTCAATGCACTAACAAGAGGATTAGCTTCTCCTACCGCAATAGAAGATAGCTTTGACTGGGAAACCTAAATAAAATTATAACGTTTTAAGTAAGCAGGAAATATTTAAGAAATAAATAAAATAAAAATTTAAAGAGAGAGGGAGGGAGGGAGGGAGAGAGAGAGCAAATATGCCTTTATGCACTAACGGGACCATGTTAAATATTTTTTAAAATATTTTAATTATAGTCTACGTGTCATATTCCTATTAGTTGTCTTATTTATTTAAAGAATAAATAATTGTGGTTTAATAATTAAGAAATGTCAAGATCCTATTGGTCATAAGGAAGATATTTTCTATTTACTGCACACATTGATGGAATGTG
Source organism: Artocarpus hirsutus (assembly GCA_946598075.1). Lineage (NCBI taxonomy): Eukaryota > Viridiplantae > Streptophyta > Magnoliopsida > Rosales > Moraceae > Artocarpus > Artocarpus hirsutus. The sequence goes on from CAMOHE010051373.1 coordinate 18,442, forward strand.
AGTTATAAAAGGATTTCATAGAAACTAGTCCTCTCTCAACCTATTAACGATATATTTTTCTCTCCATCAAGAAAAATATTTTGTTAAACCTAAGAGGGGTAAAGAGAGAGAAACACAATTTTCTTCAAAGGCTTTATGTGATCAATCATTCTTATCAAATCTTTATCATGGATCAAGGTATGTTTTTTCTCTAATTATTGTTATGTGAAAATCATATAATTTAAAGATCTTGGCATTATGTTTATGCAATATTAGTGTTTGTGTTGCATAATTAAGAAATTTTTTTACAACAAACCGTTCATACCAAACATTATGAAATCCTGACCTTAGATGTATGATTAATTGGTAAATTATGTAGATGGACCAACACCAGAAAAAAAGGATGGATCAAGCATGTAGTGGTTGAAATATATACAAATATATATATATATAGAAGAGATCAAATAGGACCTTATGAACTAACAGAACCGTTTATACCGAACATTATGAAATCCTGAACTAAGATGCACGATCAATGGGTAAGTCAAGTGGATGGACCAACAACAAGAGAAAAAGGATGGAGCAAGGACTCACAGAAGGTAAAAGGTCATTGATTTTCATAGGAGGAGTCAAAATCATCTCATGCAGCCGTTGACCTGTCAAAGACCTAGTATTAAATAGGCACAAAAGGAGACTTATTTAATAATTGAACAGTATGATTACAGTAAACATTTACATTGTTTAGCTGCTGCCAAAACAACACGCTCCAATCGGTCCAACCGATTTTCTGAGATAGAAGGAGAACGCTCTGTCAGCAGAGGAGTTACACTGCCAGCACCCAACTCCTAACACAATGAACACAAAAGAGCTGGAACCCAAAAACTTGCCAAACAATAGTATCAGCACCCACATTTTAAACGTACCGTGCACTTCTCAACGAGCCAGTCAGCGCGGCCACCCTTCAGAGTAACTAAACAGAGGCAGTTTATCATGTGTGAGCCCCCCAAGCAAGATATACAAAAACTTATATAAACTACTAAAAGTGGCCAAAAACATACCAAATGCCGCAAATACATGCCACTGTGTGCCCTGTGGAAGAAGGAATTTCGGGTCCTCCAACGCTACATAATCAATCCCAGTGCGGTCAATTTTGTCAATGCACCCTTCTACTAGACCTCCTTTGCCATTGAAGAGCTCTACCCTTGCGAAAGTTATGCGGATATCATAAATAGTTGATTAAAATTAGTATAGACGTCTACTTATTTATGTGCGAATGATGTCCATATTTCACGAATGTTTCCCAAGGGACTAAAGAAAAAAATCCTAAAATACACGTACAAAGTATTGAGGTTTGTTATTTTTCCATATTTACTTCCACAACTTAGGCACAAGATTATGTCTTTACCATATATATATATATATATATATATTGTGTCTCCTTTTCCTGATGATTGCTGGCCCCTTGGTTAATACTTGATATAAGAAAGGCTTTCATGTAGATAAAAGTTCACGAATTACAGGATTACTTTCGTTAAATAACATAATGCTCAAATTTAAGGATTAAGGCTAAATAGTACCGATCATTGAGGCCCAATCTTAAAACTTTAGTCATGTGCCAGAATTCATCGCCTTGCACGCGAACAACACTACCCTGCATTTTGACGGAAAAATAGAACATGATTTCCTAAGTTTGTTCCATCAAAGAAAGCCCAAGACCTTGCCTAAAAAAACAAAGAAATTGTAAAAGAAACGACGCTTCATTTCAATAACCCTTTCCTTGAAAAATAAAAGTAAAAAATAAACGTACCAAAGTTTTCATTTTTACCATAAATAATCAGCAATTAGGACGCTGTACAGTGCTAATGAAACGACCAAGCTCAGGTCTTGACAGAATTTTCTAGAAAGCAAAGGAACGACAATTCGTTCCCCAATTTTATGTTTTATTTTTACATACTTCTGTTTCCTCCACTTTCTTGGACAACAAACACGAGCATAAACTCAGAGAGAGAGTGCCTTAGTAGTGGGGAGAACTTCGGAGAAGAAGCGAGGGAGAGCGCCACGGGACTGGTTCGAGTAAGCCGAGGAAGAAGATGAAGATGAGAATGCTCGGAAGCTCAAGTTCTTGAAGCATGAGGAGTTCCTTAACCCAGAAAAACGAGGGCTTGCTTGGGCTAGCATTTTCAGTTGAGAATTGGAAAAGCTGTGAATGAAACCTGAATAGTGTAAGAAACGAATGAGACCATTTCCGGCTCTGTTCGTGTTGGCAACATGGGATCCTCGTAAATAGTCGGATATACTTCAGACTTCTCGTGATAAAAGGACGAACTACCGGCACGACGTCGTTTTCTATATAACGACATATGAAACGACCCAAAGTCAACAAGAACGACGATAACTGAGCGCCTTACCAATACACCGAAGAGTGAAGACAAAACAAAAATAAATAATAGAATAAAAAACAAAAAACATCTTTAAACACGGTAAACTAATACATTTTCAATAAATAAGATTAAACTGAAATAACCGCAACAGAATATTACAGGCCAAGAAAATGCCAATAAGCAACAATAGCTGCAGCCAATGACATCAACTCAGCAGTAAACGACTACGTTTAAAAAAAAAAAAAGAATTGAAAAACTAAAAAGAAACGACTTATTCTGAGAAAACGACAATTGACCTCCAAAAATGGTAGAATAGATGAGGTATCCTATAATGATAATCGAATTCGATATTAATTTTTTTTGAAAGGAAAACAAGAAAGCATATAAACGACAATGATCGAGAACCAAATCATTGAAAAAACGACAACGAAAACAGGAAACAACAGGAAAATAACAACAGAGGGAGATTAAAAAAAAAAAATAGCGGAAGTATCCAACTGGGGGCAGGGCAGTGGCCTCAAGAACATAATTATTTACAAAGCGACAACAAAAAACGACAATAAACAAACGACATCATCAGAAAAAGAAACCTAAGAAAATAGATTGATCAAACTTTTGACATTGCAAGTCTGAAAATAAGTCCTCTCAAAAAAAAAAAAAAAAAAAAAAATCTGAAAATTAGAATCTCGGCAGTCGGCAAAAAAGAGAAAAGAAAAAGACTGGAATATACTACTTTGACGGATAGCTTCTTCTTTTTTACTTTTTATTTTTTATTTTTTATTTTTTCTTGCCTTCAAAAATTATTGAACTCTGTTTTAATTTCATTCTTTCCTCAAAAAATATAGAAGTATTTCAAGCTTTGTAAATTGTAATTGTATCATCAGGAGGTCGTAGTTAGCTCCATGTCCCAGCAGAACATCCCTAAAACTAAACAAAGCAGCAATTAAGCCAAAAAGATCTTAACTTTACATTGCTTGATCTTTGAGCTTGTAAAACTCACTGATTACAAAACTTAACCAAAATACCCTTCCTTTCTCTAAAATACCAAAACCAAAAGACCCAGATAAAGGAAGGAACCAAAAAAAAAAAAAAAAGCTTCTCTTTACTTCAGCACTTTCCCCAAAAAAAAAAAAAAAAAGAAAAGAAAAGAAAAGCCAAAGTCCCAAAAGGCCAAAATGACATATAAACATCAGAATTCCCAAACTAATCCTCTGCATCAATATCATCATCAACCTCGTTACCATCTCCTTCATACCCACCACCCAACTCACAGATCCTCTCCCAAACATCCCCGGGAACCGCCACTACCGACAACCTCGGCTGTCGAAGCAGAGCGAATCCCTTCATCCTCTCATCCCCCTTCATCTCGCTCAGATCCACCACCTTCCTCATCTCCCCGACAGCCTTCACGTCCACCACAGCCTCGTCGTCTCCCTCCGAGTACCACTCGCGAGTGACCTTCACAACGCCGACGACGCGGCGGGCCTTGGCGCCGGAGTGGTAGAAGAAGGAGAGGTCTCCGAGCTTCATGGACTTGAGGTTCTTCTGTGCCTGCTTGTTCTTCACTCCGTCCCACTTGCTCACGCCTCCGTTCTCTGCCTGGTCCTCCCACGACCACTCCCCTGGTTCTGTCTTTAGAAGCCAGTACTGTTTCTCTTTCTCTTTCTCGTTCTCTTTTCCTTTTTCTTTCTTTTTCTCCATCAATGGTGATTTTTCTTCTCTCCGAGTCTGGCTTTCCCTTCTTTTGACTTTCTTTCCTTTTGCCATGGAAGGTGATTCTTCTTCGCTCTGAATCTGATTTTCTTTTCTTTTGGCTTCTTCTGGTGATTTTTCACTTCTCTGAGTCTGATTTTCTTTCCTTCAATTTTCTTTTCTTCTTGTTTGCTAAAGTGTTTGGATACCTTGTCACCTGTTACAATAAAAAATTACAATATAAAATTTTAATATATTACAATTTTTAAACCTTTAAATTCACAGTTTAAACTCTCCTTTTAAAACGCACCATAAAAATAACCCTATACATATAGTGGCGGGAGAGCGTGGCTTTTCCCGCCAAGAGTTTATTGGGCCCAACTTAGCTTGTAAGACGTAGTGGCCCATGTTTAGCGATTTGGCCCTCGGAGGTTCGGAATGTGGCCCAACCTCTTGGACTTGTCGCCGACCAAAGGCCTCTCGCCAACGCCGCCAGCTTTAGCCCTGTAAGATCAACCGTGAATCCGATCAGTGGCTACTTCCTTCGGGTATTTTTGGGGATGCTCAACCATCTAAGAATACAATTTTCCTAGAGAGAGAGTGTGTGTAGAGAGAGAATGGCTAGAAAAATTTCTGCCTATCAACTACCTTTCTTCCGTGCTGGAGACTGGAGCGCACGTGAGAGAGAGAGAGCGAATTCTAGACCATTAGGGGATTAGGGCGTTCCAGCTAAAACGACGACGGAAAAAAGTAGTAGAAAGGGATAGTTAAGAAAACGACAAAAACCTATAAAGAACATCAGCGTAAAATACGACAAGAACGCCAGACAACTAAAAAGTAAAATCTGACTTCAAAGGATAAGAAACCGAACAAACAACGTCGACGGGGAAAAATGATAGCAACAAACGACGTCAACTGGGGAAAAAAATGAAAGCCAAAAACAAAACTACTAAGATAAGACAATATAAAACTAGAGCAACACTTTTTTTCTCCCTCCCTTTTAAACTCTTTTTAAAAACACGTAGAATTTACTAACATTATAGATTATTATTTAGACGTAAAATAAGATAATACAAGCCACATGTCAATAAAGAAAAATAGTGTAAAAAAAAGTAAAAAAAAAAGTACAGCCAACACTTCTCGGCTACTAAAACGACAATATGCCAAAAACACAAAAACAATAGCACAATCCACCGCAGTAGTTGCAACGAGAAGGGTCAACGCATCCATGATCGACAAAGTACAAGAACTGGAAAACGGCAAGCAACAAAGTCAACTACAGAACAAAAAGGAATCCGCTACAGGATATGAATTTTAAATGCTAAACATAGAAACGACAATGCCCCTAAACCA